>WYDI02025027.1:0-76402 GCA_009867235.2 Psittacus erithacus | reverse complement strand
CCTTCCCCCCCCTATTCTTCTCTTCCTCAACACAACAACCTCCAGTCGAAGCGCAAAGTTCTACTCCTTACAATTCGAAGCACAAACGAAATTGGGGGTGGGGGGGAGGAAAGGGGTTATTATCTAAACCAACAAAGTGCTCTGGGAAAAAAAAAAAAAAAAAGAGTTCTTTGCATCTTTGAGCGGAACAAATGTCTTAAAATGAGGTTGGGCAAACTAGATAGCAAATATATAGCAAACTATAGCAACTTAAGGATTTGTAAGCAAAACCCTTTTTTATTTAATAAGAAGCTAAATTCGTGTTTCTGCCATCACTGCTGTTAGTCGTCAACTTTCTCCTGTTCTCTATGTAACATCTGCAAGTGTTACAGAAAACAAACTTAACAGTGTCTCTGAAGCAAATGGGTGAAGAAACAAGCATGCCTTGTTTGTGGTAAATTAGCCATACGTATTTTAGAATTTGTAGTTTGCCTGTTTAAAAACATTTCCAGTGGCTCAAAGCATTTAAGAGAGAGATAATCCACTTTTATTTTCATTAATATTTCAAGTCAAGTGCTTAGATATGAGAAAATCTTGGCTATTTCTTCAAACATTTTTGTCCAGTAAGGCAGGAGATAGGTTTGGTGACACTGCATGGATTTCACCCATCACACCCCACCTGCTTAAACACTTAATCTCTAAAGAACTGCATCCCATTACTAAGGGTGGATCCTCTGCACCAAATTCTGGTGAACACACCATACCCATATACTGCCTTTGTACTCCCAACCACAAAGAGTTAAAGCAACTGATCATACTAGCCCTGAGGTCACAGGTATCCCCTAAAACCGAGGAGTATGGATGAAAACAGCACTATAACCACCAGTCAGAAATTATTTCAAACTCATCATATCCCAGATGGGATGCTTTTTTCAGCAAGGTTCTGCTTCAGCTCCTGTCCCCACTACAGACAGTATCATATCATAATACAACAATGTCATGATAGGGTTATAAAGCAAGTTGGACTTGACTGTATGGACAAGGTCATTTTACAGTTCACAGACAAGCACTCTGTTATGGCTCCACTAGAATGCACTGTCCCAGCACACACAACCTTAGCACAGTAAATTCAGTAGCACAGAAAAGCTTTTCGGGATCCAGGCACTTGGGAAAGGATTTATAAAGTAATTTTCCAGCAACATTTTGCAGCAGCAAGTTTGACTTACTTATTTCCTCCCTCCAGGCCTTCTGAACCTGGAGAAACACTGCCTGGCTGTCCTCCTTGTGCCAGAACAAGCCATGTTCTCTGTCACTTGGACTTAGCACAGTAAACTTTTAGGTACTGATGCGAGAGGACAGAAAATAAACCAAAAAATGTCACACAGTCTTGTGGACAATAAACATTGGAACTATTTGCAATTTATAGCCTTGACTTTCTATTTCATTAAACAATAACCAGATTTTATCTCAGAATAGAAATTTACAACTTGAGCTGTACATCCTTACTGAACTAGCTGTAGACTTACCAAGCATTTACTTTTGTAGGGGTTTGAAAGAGACAACAGTTTTGTGATCCTGCCAATCTTGTCAACTTTTATTTACCTTTATTCCTGCTGAATGACAGTGCTCTGTGGTAATGTTCTGCTTGCACAGATATAGAAGACCTAGACATCTATTCATGTTGCTCCATGTTTGTGCAGAGGATGCATGTCAAGAGCAACATAACATACCTGTCTTGGCTCCCCTGTGGTTGAAGCTGATGTCCCTGCAGCAGCCAGCACACTGCTGAGCTTGTGATGACCCAACAGAACACAGGAACACAAAAAATCAAAATGAGGGTCTGAGAGGAACACGGAATGCTCACCAGGCAGGTGGTCTGAGGTCGGCTTTGAGCAAACTAAGGATCAGAGCATTAGGTCATGCTACAGATGAGCACCTCAGCAGTAACAAGTGCGTCAGATACAAAACTTCAGGCTGTAAAGAGTGCAGCAGGTCCCTGGGAAGAAGGACACCGAGACAAACTGCAGATTTTTATCATAGTATTTATGTGCAATGATTTTTACCATGTTATTTATGTGTGTGTCCATTAAAATAAGCAAACCGTGATGTGTCCAGGAGATTATTAATCCCATCAATAACACAGTGTAAAGCCGTAACTCTTTGACCCCTGATGTACATACTGCAGTACTACTTTTTGGGCTTCCACGTTGCAGTACAAAATGAAGGGTGGTGAAGAGAAAGTAACATGCACTACACTTTCATAGTAGATTTTAATACCGTGTGTTACAGGCTGTCCTGGGTTCAGCAGTAGCAAAGAAACAGTTGGCAATTCATGTTCTCTCCCCAGCCTGTACCCAAGAGTGGTCACCAAGGAAACTTGCCCTCGCTCTTCTGCTATGCCACTTAGATGGGACATGTGGCACAGGCTGACATCGTTCTTGCTACAGCCCAGCAAATAGCATCGGCTTTCAGGCCACACAAAAATAATGACCCCTCAAGTGAGTCATAAAATTTATCACCATTTATTATCTATGACAGTTGCTTTAATAGCATTACACTGGGAATTCAGTTAACCCATCCCGCAAACTGGATTTCAACAGTATTGAAACCCCTGGCTTTTTCATCAAAGGTTTGAAAGACTTGGCGCTTTTTCATATTTTTTCTTTTTTTTTTTTTCCCCCTTTTTAATGTCTGCAAAAGAAATGTCACTTTGCAAAATTTATGGCTGGCCCAATGGCAAGCCTGGGCTTGGTTTGCAAGAATGCTGACAAGCCTGACTTCTTTAAGAAAATAAATTTAAAGAAAAACTAAGACAACACAGAGTAAAACCATTCCTAGCAGAAATGAGAAATATCTTTCTTCTCTCCAGAGATAAGGCTTACCACACTTTAACATGTACTGAACTGCTTTTCTGTTTTTTTTTAATTGTAAAGATATCAGACAAACCTCCTTGGTCCCTTTTTTTCCTGCTTTCCACTGATTTTTAAAGACTGTGGCTGATAAATACTATCAATTTCAGTTAGTAACTTAGTCCTAATCAGGTCATATCACAGTTCATTGCCTGGGGTCCTGCCCAACATGCAACACTGGCCCAGCAGAGCCATCCTCAGTCCCCCGGTTGCCATAGATACTCATTGGTGACCTCCAGACACATTTACTTGGCTGGCAAACAGCAACTGTCATCACATCAAGTGCTGGTGCCTCTTCTTCTCACTGTGAGGAATACCACTCGTTTTCCTAGTGGCATTGAGGCGGTCATTGCATTCATATTCACTCACTGAAATCGTGGTACATCTCTCTACACAGTGAGATCTGAACCACTTCAAGCATGTCTCCTGCAACTCTGATGCAGCAACTGAAACTACTCGTACTAACCCTGAAATACACACTGAACCCTCTCACAAAACATTGTGCCAGTGGAAGGCTCCAAAAGAGAAATCCAATTACAAGATGAAACCCCAATCACAAAAAGTTTTATTAGGTTTGGGATTTATCACAAAAGTGCCTCAAATTTCTGTTTTAAATTATTCCTCCCAGCAGGCTAGCTTTCTTTTTACACTGCCTTTCCTTTCCTTCTAAGGCATTTCAAGATCTTTGGTTTTACTAGAATCTGGAGAAGAAAAGAGGCTACTAATACCTTTCCTTGGTTTGTAAAGTTGGAGAACATCTGGATCCCAAAATAATACAAAAAAATTAAAAAAAAAAATCCAACAATACTCGAGTTTACTTTTCCTAAGAAAATGCAAATTGCAACAAAAGAGAACTACAGAGTATCAGTCTTCCTCCAAATAAGTGATTCAATTTTCAATCATGGAAAAAGAACTATATTTAGAAAGGCATAATACATTGCTTTTTCTTCTGGTAAATTCAGTGGAATTAAGAGAACCAGATGGCCAAATATCTACATAGTATTCAGATCTATTACAGTGATGCAGAAACATTAGAGAGGAGGAAATCCTACACGTCTTGAGAGTAGCCTGGGCAGACCGCATAATAACAAATGAGATCATTATGCACAGCCTCGAAGCAAATGGTCTTTTGACTTTCAACAATTTATGTGAGCCATGGAATATCAAGTTATTATCATTTTTTCTATTAAAAAAAAATTCCTGAAGCACTATTCCTTCTGATTTAGCACAAAGATTGTACAATGAAGAACCTCTACTCCCAGTAAATAATCATTTTGCAACTTCAGTGATCACAGGATTTGAAAATGCTGGTGTTACAAAACATTGGTTTACTATTTAAGTGCAAGTGAAAAATGAAAAGCACAGCTCTGAAAAAAGCAACACACCTACCAAAGCATCACTGATGCTCACAGCAAAAAAACACCCAGCAAAGGGGAAACATTACTGCCACTTTAACAATCTCCAGCAAAGAGAGCTTCCCAGTCAAGTTGTGTCAGCAGCTCCATAGCATCCTCTCACAACAGAAGGAATTTTACAGATGCAAGTCAATGGCACTGAACAGCACATTTATGACCATCACTCAGTATTAAACCCATCCCAGGTCATTAAACTGTAGAACAGAGAAAGAATGATGCCACACTGAGAGCCCCAGGGTGGGACTTGGGAGACACCAACTCAACTCCCTGAAATGCTGCCCTTCGGGCCACTGCACAAGCCTACCTCCAAGCTTGATTCGGCCATCCAAGCAGTGGAGGCACTACAGCTTCCTCATCCGAGGGGAGCACCATGGAGACAAACACAAGGAGACCCAAGATGCTCACATACTCATTGACTTGCTGTGTGCAGATTCCCTATGTGGTCCCTGTAAAGCAAATCCAGCATTGCTGTATTCTGCTCTTTACTGAATAGATAACTGTAACTGGAGGGGATGGAAGAAGGAAGCGAGTAACTTCAAATTTAACATGACAATGAAATTTTGCCAACCTTTCCACTTGAAAAATCACTGGTTTAGACACACTCCAAAAATAACAGCAGCTCTGTTCTAACTTTATAGCTATAGTTATGGTAACATTTCCAGTACTACCATGTTTCTGAAAGGCATTCAATGATTATTTTAAAAGTTTCGTTAAAATAGTTTTGATTTGAAAACTGATGTTCTGTTTTCTTAGGCTGCAAACAGATGTGATCAGAGCTGACATGAAAAGCATTTGGACTGTGCAAACACTATTTTCTTCTATAAACACTGACAGGAAAGCACCTACCAACACAGCCACGACTTGGTCCAGCTGATTAAAAACTATTTCAAGCCCTGTCTCTATACATTGTGTTAAAAATAATTTAATGCTCTGTTTTGTAACAGGGAACTGAAAAGCACAGTGACAACTGAAGAACCATACGAAACAGATTCTGGTTTTAAAAGATGTTCATGGCATGGATGATCACGAGCACATTTTCTAATTGTACTTTCCTCTTTTCCCCCACAAATTTTAGTATGAGAATGCTCTACAGTGACACATCCCTTGAAGGATTTCCCTCCTGCTTGCCCACAAACTGTCCAGCCCCCACAAAGCTGAACGGATTGCATATGTCAGCCCAACTAATTAAATCAAGCTTACAAATAGCTACCCAATCATTGTAGGATATGTACCTACACAGTGTTTTCCCACCTACATCTTACTTGTGTATTTTATGTTTAGACAGCCTAATATATTAATCAGTGTGTAAAGGGCAAGAAGGCTACATTAATAAGACCATTTATACCTGGTTCAAGACCTTTTTACTTGCCCCAAGAGTGTAAAGTGGCCTTCATGTGTATGAAGATCAAGACCTGGGTTTTGCATGTTATATATCACTGGTGGGAAAACCCTGCACTATACTGGTAGGTTTGATTTCAGTGGTTAAAGTCACCAAGAAGGAACATTATCCATAGCTATAGAAATACAATCCCAAAGGTCACAAGATTCTTCAGTCACTAGAGATCTCATTCTAGAAGACACTGAATATGCATTGAACATTTTAAGTTCTGAATAACTCTCCCAAGAACACTACTTGACAGGGCCTTACACACACAAACAGTCTGAGGATGACTTCAAACATGGTCTTTTCATTTGTCCTGGTTTCAGCTGTAACCAGGACAAATTCTGTATTTTTCTTCCCAGTAGCTGGGTCAGTGCTGTGTTTTGGCTTGAGAACAATGCTGATAACACACTGATGTTTTAGTTGTTGCAAAGTAATGCTTACCCTGATCAAGGACTTTTCAGTCTCTAATGCTCTGCCAGTGAGGATGGTCATAAGAAGCCGAGAGGAAGCAGAGGCAGGACACCTGACCCAAAGTAGCCAAAGGGGTATTTCCATACCACAGCACGTTATGCCCAGTATAGAAACCGGGGAAAGTTACCCAGAAGAGCAAATCACTGCTCGAGTCAGGCTGGGTATCAGCTGGTGGATGGTGAGCAACTGTGCATCACTTGTGTTTTCTGAGTTTTCATTTCTTCTCTTGTTGTTTCCTGTTATTATTGTTGTTATTATTATTGGTATTCTTTCTATTATCACTATATTTTACTTTATTTTAGTTATTGGACTGCTCTTATCTCAACCCATAGGATTTGCATTCTTTCGATTCTCCTCCCCATCCTGTCCAGAGGGGGGAAGGGGAGAGGTGAGCAAATGGCTGTGTGCTGCTGAGTTACCGTCTGAGTCTAATCCAAGACACCACTATCCCCCCCCCCGCTTTTTTTCTTCTTTCTTTTCTCTTCACAGTTCACATTGTCTTTGCTCAATTCACTGAATTGAGGTTTACAGCAAGAAAACACAGTCATGAAACTCAACTGTGATTAACTGGTAGTACCATTGCAATTACAGCTGGAAAAAAAAACAACACTGTTTAAAACTCAGTATATTTTTATCTACACATGTGATTATAAGTAGCTTCTTTGACACCAGATGTGCCATGCATTCTGTGCACATCGCTGCAGCTTCAACCATGAACCTATCTCTGCTTAACCCTTTCAAACACAAGCAAACCGGTATGCTAGCAAATACAACAAAACCAAAACCCAGAAATCAACTTCCTTGTGGTTTCCTTAACTGAATTAACTCTATCTTGCCCTACACAGGGGAAACCTCAGTGTTTGCGTACCTGTGAATTGCTTTTTATGCTTCTGCAGTTAATTCAAACATTTCCCCCATCCACATCAATGAAGCTGTTGCAGACCAGGTGCGCCAATGGCTCACCCAAGGACAGCATAGCAAGCATCTTGCCTACAAGCCTACACACCCCATCACAAATCACATGCAGTTACGCTAATTAAGAGGGGCCTTTAGTACGCATTTGGAGAAACATCTGAATTCCTGTCTCCATGATGCAGTATAGTGAGTGCTTTATCACATGTACTTCATACACTTGACACCAAAGCCGGCTGGAAAATAGCTGCCAGCACTACCCTTAGCAACATGTTCCCATGGTCAGCAACTTCTCATAGCTGAAGCCACATGCTCCTCCTCAGCAACACATGACACATCATACAAAATATCAGCCTGTAAGGGGAAGGATCAGCATCAGTAAGACAGGACTTTTTGGAAGACTGGGTTGGGTTTTTGTTTGTTTGGGTTTTTTTGAGCCAGTTCTGACATACTACAATGCTAAAGCAACACCATCAATGTTAGTGAATCCAGTGCAAATCAGTGTGACAGTTTTGGCATTTCCTTCTAGAAGAAGGACTATTCCTTAACTTAAAATCCAATACACTAAATCTACTTTAAATAATGTACTAGAAAATGTTACTTAACCAGAAGGCCTAAGTAACAGTTCTGTATCTCGATCACAGGCACAGCACGAGCAGCCACAGCTCACAGTGCCTGTAGCATGTACTACCAGCACCTTGCAGGCTTGGAGAGGAGAGCTGAGGTGTCACTCCCACCCTCTACACCAGCAAATGTTCAGTTTGTCAACAGAGAGAGATTCTGCTAGGAAATGAAGAGACTAGCAACTCATTTCCATCAAACCACTGGGCAATAATAAAAAGGGGTTCACTTAACAAGAGCTCATTTAAAATAAGAACAAATTAGGGAACACATAATTTCAGAAGTGTTAAAGGAGATTTGTCCTTTGGCTATAATCAGTGAAAACCAAACACAAACCTGCAGTTTGGCATGGAAAGGCCTCAAGAGAGGGAAGACATCTTCAGTCAGTGTCACTCGGTGCAGGGACCAGTGAATTAGGCTGAGAAGAAGTACTTTCTTGCATAAAGAACAAATGTAAACAGTCAGGTAGAGCAGACAGACAGACAGCTATTAAAAAGCTTCGCAGATAACCCTCTGGCAGTATCATGCACATAAAACAGATACTGAAGAAATTTCATAAGCAATAGTCCTAGAGCTCAGATACCATAACGCAGTTAAGATCCAAAGAATATGCTTTTAAAGTGGCACAGATGATTGTCCATTTATTTCATAAGAGAAGGCCGGCCACATCTGACAACACACTTCACGAATCATTAATGCAGTGGAATTAATTTATTGCTTCTTATTCTCAGTATTCACACAGAGAAGGAATTAATATCATCAATCAGAGCAATACCAGCTTGCTAAATGGTGATCCATCTAATTTCAGAACGCTGCTCCTGCTAAAACTGGCTGAAAACATTGTCCCTCCTGATAACTTCTCAAAACGGTCACTGTAACAGCACACAGCAGGCAGGGGCAATTAAACTGACACAAGTTGGAATCTGTGGCACTCTGTTTTTGAGCACCGCATTTTGAACTCGGAACTGAAAAGAAACAATTTGAAGCACATTTCAGTGAGCGGCTCACAAGAAAAAGGTTGCAATCCTAGACTTTTATAGACATTTAAGCCTGTAGTGCTTCACTCCCACTATTGTTCTAAATGCTGAATAGACACCCTCCACTCCACATACACGTGCACACTCACACGCACTCAGTGTCACACCCATGTACTTCACTTCTAATAGTAAACCTGACAGAAAGGAATTTTATTTTTACACTTTCACACCACCCACTCCTAATTAATGTCAATCAGTGTCTTTTGCATAGTACACACTGCAAATATACATGGCCTTATCTGTGCTGGCGGGGGGTGGCAAAAAATTCCACTGTTGCTAGAAACTGAGTGGGCTCCACATGATGGATTCACACAGAAGAACCTGGAGACGCACATCCCCCCCTGAGAGGTCATTAAAAATGCTCTGACTTTGGGGGGAACATTTCTGTTGGTTGATTTGTGCTTTTCCCCCCACAGATATGAATAGGTAGTAATTCTGCAGTTCAAAAGAGTCACTGCAGACTTCCTGAGGTGCAAGAGGGAGCAGGGACTTGCCAATACATCTCAACAGCTGCCAGGAACAGTGGCAGCAGTGGGAGTAACAGCAAGGGAATTTTGCTGGTGATTTCAGTAGAGCCAGTCCATGCTGTTTAGACAGCCACAGATCAGAGCTAGACAATTAAAAGTACTGTCAGTTACCAGGTATGCACCTATACTTGCGCTCCCCACCTCTCCTGATAACCACCATCAGAAGTGAGGGTGGGAACATCTTGCTCCCCCAAACCCAAAGCAGACAAACTTGGTTTCCCAGCACACACACCACTCAATTCTTTTTATAGCCTGCTTTTCTCCTGGATGCAAAAGTAAATCCAGCTCAGATGATTTCCCTGCCTTAACTTTTGTACAAGAGGAAGACAGAAAGCTAAAAAAGGAAAATTAGACACTTCATGAAATCCGTGATTAAGACACAGAAACTAACAAGACATATGGGCTGAAATATTCAGGGAGCTTCAGTTCATCAGCCCATGTTTTTCAAAGATCTACAGTAAGCTATTGTCTTCCCCATTTAGAGTTTTTAAATCCCACTTTTCATTGCAATAACTTAACACCATTTCTAAACTTGGAGTCCTCTTGCCGGGTAGTCCAAAATAAACCTCAGTATCTACTCAACAAGCAAACGGCCCTAGAACCTAGCGATGGGGTTTTTCTGCCTGCTTCATTTGCTTTTTTTTGGGTGCAGATAATGGCCACTGCTGAGAAGGTGAGAGAAGCTGGGGAGGCAGAGAAGGGTGGCAGCAAATCTGGGGGGAAGCAAGAAGCTGCTCAGGGGGCACCCAGCTGCATCTCACCCTGCTCTGCTACACGCTTTGCTCCTTTGTGTGCACTCATGGGAAGCTCTGCTGTCACTGGCCTTAGCTGGGTTATTACCGTGCAGACAGAAATACGAGGCCAGCTACGTAGCTAAGTCCTTCTTACAAATGTTCATCCCCTGTGGGCAAGAAGCAGCAGTCAATATTGAAACCTCTGAAACAAAGCACTGATTGCTCCTAGCAAGGGTGGTCTGTCCCTCCACAAGTCCCTTGCTAACATCAAGGACCCGGGCTGGTCTGTTTGCCTCTGCATCCCTCTTACATCAGAAATTAAGTCCTCTTTTCTGCAGGGTGCACGAAGCAGTCACTCATCCAGGGAAAAAAGGAGGGGTGCAGGGAGAAGAAGAAGGAGAAGAAAAAAACCGAAAAGGGAAATCTGTGACTCTGCACTTGGCAAAAGCCAGCGATCAGCAACAACTGCTGAACGCTGAGTCACTTCTTTCCCTTCCACCTGGCGAGTGGCTGCCCAGATCCATTCAGCAGAAAGCCTCTTTTCATCAAAACTAGCATAAATCTGGAGTAATTCCCTCTGTTTCAATGGAGCTGCTCAGGATTTATGGCAGCGTGACTCAACAAGCAGAACCCTGGCTGCTAAGAGCTACAAGCGCCAGGCTTTCCTGCAGGAGACTGTGCTGCTCTGCTCTCGTGGGCCGCAATGCTAACCGTGCAATGGAACCGATGCCACGGCTGGTTCTATTTTTCCTCCTGCTGTCACCTCCAGCAGATGCTCTGCAACCTGGCCCTTTACAGAAATCACCCTTTTTCACATGCCTCAGGAGAATTTTGATAATCTATAACCAGAAAAATGTTTACTAGCTTGAATTAATTATTTTTGCAGATTTATTTCCCCCCTCCTAGATTTCATTTAATATCCTAATTTGGTTTTTTTAAGATTTATAAAATCATTATTTTTTAACATCTCGCTGGACTGTTCCCGTGTACGTGAACTGTCACTCTGTCTGTGAAACAGAGTTCAGAAGACGGCAGAAATATCTTCTGTGCAGATGATGTGTGAATAAGCAAGGGATGAGATCAAGATTTAAGGAATACCAATCAGCTTTACCAGACAATTATCTGCTCTATTTATGTTTTCAGCTTAAGAAAAAGCATTGCTAGAAGATTTATGCATGCACTATAAGCAGGGAAAGACCCTAAGAAAACTACATATATTCACCCTCCCCAGCATGCAATGCATTGGCAACCAGAATAACAAATGGCAAACAAACACAAACACCAACCTCTGAAACAGGACTACTTCAACTGAAGAGATTTTCTGCTTTACTATAAACACAACACCTATGCAAAAAAATGCATTCATGCATATATGGGGGGACCAGCAGGGTTTTTCCAAACACACACAATGAGTCTTGTCTGTCCTGGTTAAGTAGATGTACAACATTCAAGCATAGGATGTAATTGCCTAGAAGCAGTGGCAGTTCCATGTAGTCCTTTCAATGTGGAGAACACAGTGTGCTCTACAAATATTAATTTAGCCTGAACAACCAGCGAGGTACACAAATATTACACCCAGCTTCAACTGGGAAAGATCTGAGCAGAGAGGAACAACGAGGGGGATTTTCAGCAGCGCCTTCAGGGAGCCAGCTCACAGTCAGGGAAAGCCGGGATCTTGCACGTCTGCAAGTAGTTTTGATAGCTTTGCTCTGACCAATTTCCTAGACATGTTGTAAGCCAGAGCCTGAAACTGAAGCCCTGCTTGCTCTCTTCAGCAGACCCAGATGCGCAAACATCTTCTGCATCCCAACTGGTAATGCTGCCAAAATCAACAAGGTGGTGTCCAAACACGGGTGCACCACGTGGCACCTCCCAGGTCCTGGTTCCCCAACCACAAGGCCTGGCTGGAATGTACTGCCTTTCTTTCTTGCACCCATGCCAGATCTGCCTCCCCATGGAAATCCAGCGGCGAGAGCTAGGCACACCAGTTTTACCCAGAAGTAGGAACCAGCCTGGAGACAACAGGACTTTGACTCACAACCTGGAAAACAGAAGCCTCAGTGGTTTTGACATGGTCCAAGAAGAGCCACCACAGCCACTTAGCTGAGCAAGAGCAACTGCAAACAGACCCCTGTTGGGTATTACTACTTCCAAAAAGCACTGATGGGGTAAAAGCAGAGCAAAGCAGCAGTAGTTTCACCACATGACAAGAACCTCCTGGATTTTCTGAGAAAGGACTATGCTGAAGTAACCCTGGGGCTCAACTGATGAGGACAGGGCCAGAGCACAGAATCATAAAACAGTTAGGGTTGAAAAGGACCTTAAGGTCATCTACTTCCAAGCCCCCTACCATGGCCAGGGGCACCTCACACTAGACCATGTAACCCAAGGCTCTGCACAGCATTTCCTTGAACTCTGCCAGGGATGGAGCAACCTGTTTCAGTACGACGAAGTCCAAAGGGCCTCACTGCATGTTTTGCCTTTTAGGTTCCACCTCTAATCCAAAGGGAGGAAAGAAACATTTGTGAAGCTGAAGAAGCAGACAGGGAAAGGAGAGTTGAAACTATGTGGATTTAAGTGACCTGAAAAGAATGATGTCCTTGATCAATTTTTTTTTTACCACTCCACAGAACAGCAGCAGGGGAAAGTGAAAGGCAGAGAAATGGTTGCCTTGAGGACAGGGTTTATGGTACTAAAGATGCTTCTACCTGAAAATAACACCTTTAGAACAGCAGCCCAAACAAAATGATTCTCATAGCAACCATGACGCTTAAGACTATTTGACACTCTTCCTCAAAAGCCTTGGGCTTTGCTCTTTACAACTCTGGCAAATATTTTAGTTAGAATCTTCCATGCCAACATCTGCCTCAGACTGATCTTCAGTGAGAAAGTTTCAGCAAAACAAATTCAGCCATCTCAGAGAAAGAAAATAAGCAAATAAAATATGCAGCTTTGGCTGTGTCAAATTTACTTCTGCTGCTGCTGCTGTTAATAATTTTTTGAAATACTAAAATGGCTTCAGACTTTGGAGCAAGCCTGAAAATTTGGCAAAAGGGTTATGCTGATCAGAGATGTGTTTTTAGCTATTCCTGAGGAAAAAAAAATCACCTATATTTGCTTGATTTTAAATCCCAGGGGAGGGGGGAAAAAAATCAGCAGCTAAAGTCTTCAGGCCTTTCATCAGTGTAAACTCCACAACTCAGGCTTCGAGAGAGCTCCAATACCAGCCACAGCATCTATGAAAGGTCTGTCCTCACAGGACTCACTGCTGAACAAAAGATTGAGCTCTGAGCAGTTTTGGGACTTTTTAAATCAAGAAACCACAGTTAGTAAGGGAAGTCTAAATTATTTTGGCATACTGTTCTTTACCTGAGTATGTAGAGAAACAAGAAAGGGATACAAAAGAAGAGAAGCAGCACAACTTTTTTAAAAAAGTAAACCCACAGGAACAGCAAAGAACAAGCTCTTAAAATATCCCCACCACAGAACTTACAGGATAAATATTTTCTGGTAACCCACCATGCCTGTATCTAAGGTTCATGGTCTGCTATTCTCTAAAGTATTCTTTTCTTTCAGGAGCAACACTGAGAGTGACACTGCGAAGCCCAGTTGCCCTCTCTGTATTCCAAGGCACCTCCCCTCAAACACTCCCAAATGCCATCTCTTCCTTGTCACAAATCTTCCTTCACAAATTTCCCATTTCTTTTCTTGTGAACTGTGCTTTTTTGTTTGTAAACAAAGAAACAAACAAAAAAGCCAGAATGCAGCAAGGCTCTGCCAGAACTCAATTAATAAGTAATGAGCATTGAGTGTTTTTGATCATTTCCTTCTGTCTCAGCCTCACAAACTGACAGTAAAACAGCGTATGACCCTTTACAGAACAATTTTACTATCACATTACATCCTCCTTGAAAATTACGCAACACAAATTTCACATTTTGAATGGGAACAGCTAATCCAATCTAGTGCAATGTTACCCACTGGGAAGTCCAGAGAGAAATACGCTGCAGGCCCGAACAGCAGGATTTCCAAAGCATCCGTCTAGTCACACAGCAAACCCTAGCACAAGCTGCACCAACTTCTTCCCTCACTCCGCACTATAGAAATGTAACTAACACTCATCAACTCACAGAGCCATACTATTCTGTTGGACTTTTTGCATCATGTGGATGAACATGTAACTTGACCCTGAGTTCAAGTAGTTCCTCAGGATGTGTGAATCCCGAGGGGTAAAAGGCAGGAAAGGAGAGGAGTAAAGACATCCTATCCCACTGCTATAACTGGAGATGCAGGGATGGGAGAAGTAACACTTGCAGTCAAAATTGGAAAATCGGAAAAATGGAAACAACAAGCATTTGGAGAAAGGGAAGAGGGTGATACCTGCTGGAAAGTGTTTGGTCACCTGGAAAAAAAAAAACAAGGAGTGACTGGAGAACACCTTTTGCTACAGAGACAGTGTAAGAGAACAGAAGAAACACGCATACAGAGACAACTACAGAAGCTGTTTCCAGCATTTTCTTTAAAAGTAGTGGCCAGGAGAACAGATTCCCATTCTGCCTCTCTTGGTGCAACTTTACTTGGTGAGAATATGCCATTTTCTATCAGCCATACACCTGCTTCCTTCATTTATAAGATACAGGAGACAAAACCAGTATTAATAATATCTTTTTATGTCCTGTTGTTCCTGAGCACACCATCTGCTTACATTTGGAAACTGCAGTGAGGTGTCCACCATACATACTAAATTGCCAGGATTCATGAAGTCAGTGAAAAGTCAAAATTTCCATGACTTCAGCCCTAATTTGACTAGCACCGGCACCAAGTGATCTCTATCCAAAGCATAAACACATTTCTTACAAACAGCTTAAATGCCAGTGCATTAAAGGGACTAGTCCTGTGTTGTAATCTCTCTAATGAATAAAATTCAATCACATCTACAAAGAAAAGTAATCAGTTTGTCAGCACATCACAGAAAGGAAGCAAGTAAGAGCTCACAATACTACAAGACGTAATGACAAATGTAAGTGAAATTACCCTTTGAATAATTTGTGTATGACCTGTAAGTTTTAGTGGGCTACAAGGAACACAAACTCAGCAGTTTCATTTTGCTCTCATACCAGTGCTTTAATTTTTTACATATATACATTTTTAATGCATACTTACTCTCTTTTTTAAAGACCTTAAACTGCTTTGGGTGCAAGGAAAGGACTGAATTTGACCTCATCAATGAATCATGCACACAAGCTCTCAAAAAATGCATGTGGACAATAAAACAAAGAGGACAGCTTTCCTCCCTTGCCTGTTTAAGATACTGCTGCCTTTCAGGCAGACAATGAATGCTGCATTCAAGCAACAGAACATGGATTTCTCTTAGTAACTGCAGCTATAATTGTAGCTACTGCTTAGGCTGCTTCCATCCTATTAGTGTTACGACTGTCCAAAGCAACTAAAGCAACTCAACTAAATTGATGTAATTTCTGATAAACATCTACTTTTTTATGTAACATTAAAAAAGAAAAAAAAAATCCACCTTCAGAATATTACCCCTTTCCTCTGTTACCTTATTCTGTTTCTCTGGCACCAATACTAAAAAGCAACACAGCTTCCCCTCCCTTTGATGTCTGGCAACCTTTTCTTAAACCAAAACACCGATTCAGTGGATGCTCTGCCCACTAATACAGATAACATGCCTTTTCCAACTCTGAGTCTCTTAAGGACAATGCGGGGTAGCTTTATTTGTAATCATTCACCAACAAGTATCTCATTTAGTAACTATCAAGAATTGGCTTTTAGCATTTTCCTCTGCTGTATGTGGTATTTGCATGTGGTTACGGCATATTACACAAAACAGTGATCAAAATAAATAGCCTGTGTTGCCACATTTACTCATACATGGAGTATATATCTTAGGCAAGGACACATTTTGCCTCTCATGTATTTTCATTGTGATGAAATAAGGCATAGGCATGAAAAATCCATTCCCTTGCATGGAAATAGCATGTTGGGCAGAGTGGCAGCAATTAGAAACCAGATTTACCAACTCTTATTTCCCTGTGCTGACAAGAAGAAAAAACTCCTGCACAGTCAAAATGCTAGACAAATTATAGCATTTAAAGCAATCAGTTACTCCTCCTAGGTTTCAGTCTGTTTCACTGGAAAGCAACTGTTTAACAGTATTATTAAGGTAGCATGCCATGATTTATTCTCACTCATTTTCAGCTAAAAGTATTTTTTCCTCTTGCATTTCCTTTTCTTTTTTTTTTTTGTTTGTTTGTTTGTTTAAAGGAAGGATGGCCCAATAAAAAATTAATGAGAAAAACCAGCACAAAATACAATAGCTCAATTTTTTATAGGGTCAGACGAAGAGATTGAAAATGTCCATTAAATCCAAACGCTACTTCCAGTCCTCCTTCTTGATCACTTACTATTTTGCATACTTTCCTTTATCCCCTTGCAATAACAGACAGGCCCACTATATCACACCTAACAGATTAATGCTATACTATCATCCTTCTGATAGTTGTGGGCATTCTTGTTACTCCATCCCAGTAAGCTGTAAGAACTAGGAAACGGACTTCAGTGTGTGGCGCTGTGGCATTTTGGCAGATTTAAGAAAGACAGGAAAAGGGAAAGGCCTAAAGATTAGAGAAAGAGAACAGGAGGGAAAAAGAAGAAAGCACTTAGTCTTTTGCATGAGAAGGTACGCCAAGAGGACAGCCACGGTGTTTCACAGTAAAGCTTAAGAGGGCTAAAAAGCCAGAAACAAGCAGGATGCTGTGAACTGATTTAGGGAGCTGAGCATCTGCTGTTCCTACTGCAGCTACAGAAAGCAGATCACTGCCTTGCTCAGGATCAAGCTTTCTGGGTCACAGATCATCGTATTCCCTGCAGCACCCAGCATGATGAGGGATGTACCAGTTGTCATGCACAGGTGCTTCCAAGCCCCTTCCTTAACACCACTGCATGCAGACACTCACCTACACTGGCTAGCGAGAGGTTGACCACACAGACACTTTGGCAAGCATCAGCCAGCTCCTCCACCCTGACGCAGAGGTCAAGCACAGCAGCAATAGAGAAGCTGTTGCTTTAGTCATAAAATACTAAGAAAGACTAGAAAAAGCATAACCATAACCACCTAATGGAACTAAACCCAAGTCATTTTTCCCCTCCAAACACTCTGAAGGAGCATGAAGTAACCTCAGTAACTTAACTGAAAAAAGTCCTCTACGAAGTTACTTCTCAATATTTGCAAAATATTCTTGGAAGTTTTTCAAGCATTATGGGAACACCTGAGTGCTTGTGTCAACCTGTGCATCTAGCCAGCCTGCTTCTTCTCTCATTGAAATCAGCTGCCCTTAATTTGAACAGTAGGAGACCTGGGCCTTTTCTACTGCTATGTTCCTTATCAGAGCTCTGTAAATGTCACACCTTTATTTTATTAGTGAAAGATGTATTTTATAAATTAACAATAAAAGCATTCTTGTATAGGAGGTTTTTTGGCCCCTGTTGCGACTCTGAATTCTTGAAGGTTTGATAAAGTGGTTCGTAGAAAGGAAGAGAGGAAAATGCTCTGCAACATCCTTTTAAAGAGCCTCTGCAGTAAAAACAATAAGTAGCTGATTTATTACATGGCTTTGAGGGCAGGCACAAATGCAAAGACCACACTTAAATGAACCTGTTCATGAAAGGAGCAGCAGCTTGTCCAGTACTGTATCTACATTAGTTAACTCTTCTTGTGATTCAAGTCCAAAACTTCATATTGTTCTATTTCCGCCTATTCCTCTGCTCTAGATTCCCTTTGTGACACTTTTATCAATGGAAAATCGAGGGAGGGGTTTCCAGCTGGGAGCCCAACAAAAAAACAGGAGGTTCAGTCTGGTTTTCTCACTTGCGCTGCAAGAGCCATTTCAGCACCAGTAATAAAAGAAAAACTACACAAAGAAAGAAAAGACATGACCTGAAATTATTTTATCATCATAAATGCTGCACTGCTCTTTATTCTCTGGTACAGTTAGTCTCACACATTGCCACAATAATTTGCTACCTTGAACAGAGCTCCTTGCAAATAACACTTATTCGTGTTAAGGGACAATGTCAGCTAGAATTCCGAAATGCTAAGAAAAAGTTAACAGCAGCATGGGTCAGATGTGCTCTTTGTTATGCCCTTGCAATTTTTAACAGAGTTATAGCTGCAATGTCACAATTAAAATAAATAATAAAATACAATAGCCTGATTGTGTCCTCTGTGAGAGGAGGGGAAAACACGCACAAACAACAAGGAAATGTAAGTGGCACACTGGGAGCCCCGCAAAATGGATTTAGCACAGGCACATCTACATGGTTACACCTGGGGGTGTCATTACAGCAGCTCTAGTACAAGCACAACCGCAGCCAGTTGGGTCCTTACATTAGACTTGTAACCTTAGAAGGTGGTTCTGAAAATGAGATCATTTGCACTAACGGGATATTCAAAGTAAGTCAATGGATAGCTTTGGTCTCATTTAAGACCAGAAAAGACTAACAATCATGCATTGGAACATCATGGAACCACAGACCATTCATCTTTGGAGGAACTTTGTATAATAACAACAGAGCTCACATAAATGTACAGGAACACTGCTCCGCACAGATGATAGGCTCCTTGAACTCTTGAGCTACCTACTGCAGCTATTTTCATACACCACCAAGAAGCCCTGGCCACCACCACCTTTTCAAGCAAAAGGACAGATGCCTCAAAACCTTCAATAGCCAATTATCCGGCTATTGCAGCCTCTGCAAGTGTCCCAAATACAAGAAAAATCTTTCTCACACATACACTGCCTGAATGAGATGGCTGTTCAAGGCACTGTGCCTGCAATGGCTCTGCTGAGAAAATCACCTTTAGATGCAACAGAAATCAAGGCTGCTACCACTGCAAGGCAGTAGCTATCACCCCAATCACCTAAGCTTGGAAAAGCTGCAATAGAGCAAGAGCAGCAAAACTGAAAGAAAAATATTAGATGCAAAGGCTGTCTGCTTAGACCTGGAGAACACTTAAAGATACATCTTGTGATGGAAGAAAATCAGCAGTCATAATGACCAAATAGCCTGAGTATTCAGAAGGCACGTGAGAGAGCATGGTATGGTACCCAAATTCCCAGATTTTAGCCTGTTGAACAACTTCTAATAATATTTTCAAAAGGTCATATGGATCTCAGGTACCTAAACCACAAAAAAAACTTAACTAATAAATCTTGAGAACTGACTGTTAGCATTCTCTGAATATATACTCCAGACCTGCTATGAAGAACAAGTCTCTGAGTACCAGATATCTGCCCTGTAGATATTCCTACCAAGGGAACAAGATGCCAAACAAGAGGGGATGCAATATTTGCAAACGTTTGTGATGACACTGGCAAGGAATGTCTCTGTTCGTAATGCCACAAAACCCAAACTTTTTTAAGTAAGCTGCTGTAAACCTGCTATCTACTCCATTTTCAACTGAACTTTCTTACTGTGGGTTATGTCTTTCCTAAATAAACATAAACTTAATCAGTGACTATGGCAAACCCACATATCTGGGTTATGTCTCCAGCTCCAGCCATTTACTTTCTTTTCTGCAACATACAGAGAAATTCTCATTAAGTAGCTGAATGTGAAGCAGCTCAGTTGAGAGTTAAGGAAATGCCTAATTCAAAACTAACTGAAGGTGCAAACTATGCGTGGAAAAAATTAATTCGTATGAAGTCATATGAAGGAACTAAAGGAAGTTTATGTGATCCTAACACATAATGACCGTAACATGTTACAGAAAAAAGGGACAGGAGGAAATATCCTTGAATATAACACCTCTCAGCTCCAAACCTAGAAATCAGAAACTGAATAAGCACCATTAATCAAACCAGCAAGGAGATTTCCATATCGTTTCTGATCATCACTGTACTCTGTCTAGGGTCTGATCTTTCATAGTGACCAAACTCTGAGAAAAAAAGAAAGAAAATTACAGAGAAAATAAAAATAAAATCACCACATACACAACTGAAAGCTAATAACTACAAGCCAAAAAATGAAGTGGGCAAAAAAAATACTTCCTGTCCCTGCAGGTGAGGTTGAAGTCCTGAAGCACTAGATATGAGAATAATTAATTACAGACCAACAAGTTAAACAGCCTAACAGGGCCTTTTTAATTTATTAAATATATTTTGCTTTAATCACGTTAATTTTTCAGAAATGTACAATGATCTTTGTGGTTTAAAATGATTTTGTATTCATTTTTTAATGGAGAGTATTTTTATTCATCTAATACATTATCCTTTCAAGAAAATTATCATACTTGACTACAAGTACTTAATGAGGCACTAATTAATGCTCCTATTTCTCGCCATTTAAAACTCCTTTGAGAAATGAGGTCAGAAAACTGCTTTAACACAAAGATACTTCTCAGAAGCTGAACAGGAAGAGACCCAAAAGGCACCTATCACTCTTCTTGATGGAAGATATCCCCTTTGAAAACTGAAGCCCAACATGACAGTGATCCCTCTGGATTAACTTGTTGCTAGTTCCCTGCACAGCAGCTGTGGGAGGATGCTGGCTCAGCAGCATAGTCCTCTTCACAGCTCATGAACAATGAGAAGTAATTCTTCCACTTCTTGTTTAAAAGACCAAGTTTTACTTTTCCCACTCCCATCAGCGGGCAGCAGGGAAGCTGCTGCCTCTCCCAGGGAACACAGCTAAAGGGCCTGTCCTATTACAGTGTGCTCCAGAAGCCACTTATTCCCCGTCTTGCTTCTGCCAAACGCCATGACATATGACAGGCAGCTCCACTCCTTCCGCCCAGAGGGCCCTGGCTGAGCCATGGCACCTTGCCAGTGGCTTCAGCCATCCCTGTGCCTCGCCAGCAACGCTGTAAGCAAATTCAGGTAACAAACACCTCCCAGAGCAGGAGTGGCCGTTCTAGACTCAAGGAGCTGCTGCTGCAGGTTTAAAGAACAGAAGCAAAGACCAACCACAAGCATTTCTGAAGCTCAGGAAGTTTGCAGACACCCATAAACTTCACTGCTGGGTTTGCTCCACATTGTATACTAAACACAATTATTTAAGAGCAGTTCCACAACGAGAGACGGGTGGAGAGGAAGGCTTCCTTTTGGCACAGCTCCTTCAGAGTTCAAAGGGTACATATGGTCTGCAAACACAGTGTAGGGGATAATGTAAGGATTAAAGGAGGGATCGGAGGAAAATGAGAACGCAGCAGGGACAAGCAGTGTTGTTCTGGATCTGCAAGCCTGGAATTTTAAATAAAGGAATGGGGGGGAGGGGGGAACAACACACACACACACCCCCCACCTTCCCCTTATTTTAATTCCACATCCAAAGGGAGGGACGGATTGCAGGAGGCACCCCACCTGAAGGGAAGACCTCTGTGGAGCAGAACCTGAGCACTTCTGCTAGGGGCAGAGACCCTGAGCCTACAGTCTCGGCTGGGCAGCAGGACCTGCAGGACTCTGCCCAAAGAACAGGACTGAAAGCAGCCAGAGATAACAGGAAGGGTATCACGAACACCTCCCAAGAGGCAGGAGGGGTTTATCTCAGAATGAACACATGTATACAGTGTATATACCAAGCCTGCAGGGAGGGACAGCACGTCTGCCCACTGAGTGAGGTGCCTGAATAGCACAGGTCCTGATTTGCCTTGCTGTGCCCATGTAGCCACACAAAGGGAACCGCATGAAAGTCAGCAGCCTGTGAGACAATACCTGCGCTCACCCCGAATCCCAACACCTGCTTGTGACCCTGTGTTAGTTAAGGCAGAAACAAAAGCCTGTTCTTCCCACTGCAGGGCATGTCAAGCACAAAAATAAACAAAAAAACCCCCAAACCCTAAACCATCCACAACAATCCTCGGTTGCATTTTCTACATAATTATTACACAACAACCGCCCACAATGACAGAATGAATTTATAACCACACAAGAGCTATATTTACCAATGGACTGGTTACAAAGCAAAACAGCAGGAAACCACAACGTGTGCCTTCATATTAGCTCCTCGGTGGTGGTGCAGAGTAGGGCTGCACATGCAGCAGGGCAAGCCGGGCAGGTGAAACCTGAGCACATTGGCCAAAGAGGAGTGCAGCTCTGTTGGGATGGAAGCTAGACCTAGCAGGGCACAGCAATGCCACCAGGAGTTTATGGTAAGCTATGTAGAGGTAGGGCTAGAAAGACTGGGTTTCAGGATTAAATAGCTGGCCACCCAAACAAAAACTGAAGGGAGTCTTGCCTCCCAGCTTTCCCAGCTTCCAGAAATTTTGATCCCTAGAGGAAATTAAAAAAAAGCAACACAGAAAACGAAAACCACCCCACAACTGAAAAGCGCAGCCCCCAGGCAGTCAGGACGCAGGAGGTGAACTGTTCCTGCCCCTTGAAATGAACAGTCACCCTTAGGAACACTTTGCACTCCTCCCTTCAGCTGTTCAACAGTCAGCCCCTTGCAAAATGGGTATAACTCAACCCCAAGTGGGACTGGAGGACTGTGCCTCACAAGGAGGCCTGACGAGGTCAGCAGCCAGTCCCCGGCTGACAGCTCTTTATCACAGGGGAGAGCTGATTTGGGTCTATCTGCCAGCCACCAAGCCTTGCTGAGCTCAGGGGGTGTTCACAACCTTCAAACACTGCTTTTCAGGCACAACTGGCCAAAACTGCCTCACAGATCTGGAAGTTACTGGAAGTTCAACCAGGCCAATGGACTTGAGGAAAGACAGGCAGCTCACTCATGAGACCTCCATCTCCTCAGGCTGACACCATGGGAGCAGGCAGCATCCCACTGCCAGCAGCACTCCTGACCACCTCCACCAGGCTGCTCATCTCCACCTCTCCCCGTGCCAGTACAAACCCTCATGCTTTCCAGGCTGGTGTGAGAATGATGGTGAGATAGATCCAGGAACAGATCCTGCTGAAAACATACTTTTTTTTTTTTTTTTAGGGATTATTTTTGACTTGGATCCTTTCCCAGACCTGGCTCAGAGCATGACTACACAACGCTTATGTCAGCATAAGGAAGTCATCTGATGAGCACCCAAGGGGGGGTGGGCAGGACTGCTGCTGTCGCCATCCCGGCCGCCTTAACGAGCTTGTAAAACAGTGGCCTATAGACAGCAGGTTAAAAAGACACAGAGCTTCAGCTAAGAGAGGAAGGCAGATGAAAAAAAACCAACACTATACACACATCTTCCCGACTTGCTGCCAGAACACAGCAAAAGCACAGGGCCTTCCCTTGAGGAAAAAGGACCTTTTGCTCAGCTCCACCACAGCCCCAAAGCAGAAAGGCTCTCAACATACACCCAGGGAATATCTTGCTCCCTGTTAGTTCCTCAGCAGGATATGCGGAAAAATATGCACCTTGTAAACCAGTGGTATCTCAAAACTACCTGCTCTCTTATCTTCTTGGTTAGCAAGCTCCCCTGCCCTGCTCTCTCTCTGGACAGGCACCAAACAGCCTAGCCCTAGTTCAAGGTGGAAGCATAAAAGCAAGACAGGGAAGGTAAATGGAGAAAACAACTCTCCTTTGCCATGGGCTATGGGTGCAAACCCACCACAGCAAACAGAATAACCCTAAACACATGCTATGATGGAGACAAAAATCCATGATCACAGCTTCTGGTGTTTATGCTGACCACCATGCTATTTTGCTCTGGTGGCAATCAGCAAACCTGTCATGAAAAGAAAGGATGCATTGGGCTTGCTATTGATCCTTGTAATTCCTGTCTGAGTACAATCATATAGTCTTGAAATACAGCCCAGAAGGGCACCACTATTCTGTAATTGAGCTGCTTTTGGAAGATGAGTCAAAAGCAGTTCCACACACTTAGATCTCTTCTTGAGGTTGCTGACAATTTTTCCTGGCTTTACAGCCACATGGTCTGATTCTTAATGTATTTTCTTTCCCCTGTTGCTGAAAGAGCCACACAAATAAAGAGAAATCTGACTATCCCAGGAAATTATGTAACTGACTATACACAGAGGGCTGTTAAATATGCACAAACTAACCAAAATAATATAATTTTTCCCCCTCTAATACGCTTCATTTATAGTCATTGTAGGTGTTACATGTAACAACAGTAAGTGGAACAATTTTATACAGCATTTTTCATATTTAGACAGCTATTCTACGTCCCCCAGTGCAGCAGACAGTTTCTATAGCTTACTTTGTATTATGGCAACATAGCAAGGCATCTCAAATTAAGCCTGGAGCAGCAACTGTTCCCTAGAACCAGGGCTAAAACCTAGCCTCATGAGCGGATGCATCTGGAGCCAAACCAGCTTTTTCTCCCCAGCAGTGTTTGGACATTGCCAGTAGCTAGCAGGCAGCAGCATTAGCCTCTGACGGCCCAACTCTTGCCTCTCAACTGAAGCAACCAACAGCATGAGCAATGCATGGGGTAACCCCAAAAAATCACTATTTTGGGATGGCACACGTGCTGTAAAAAAGCTGCTACACACTACAAGGGACGAGCTCTTGTTTGCAAAGCCTTGGAAAAATGCTAGGTAAGAAGTACGTATTGCTATTTAGCACAAAGCTTGTGAGGACTAGCGGAGACCTTGATTGACAGCACTGCTCCCTTCCTATGGCTCATAGTGGGAAAGAAGCAACACTCAGTTGGGAAAAAAAAAGCAAACCATGAAACATACCCAACTCACACCATATCCGAACCAAACAATAAAAGACAAAAAATAAATGCATCCTGAGCACCCACTGTATTTTATGTTCTTTTTCTCATCAATTACAATTCCTGTGATGTTAATAATATGTACAGTGACAAATAAACTCAGAGGACACAGCAAGATGCACAAGGAGAAGGTCAGTGCATGCCATCAGACAAGCATGACATGTCACACTCAGAAGATAACACATCCAATGGATTAAGTATCATTCAGTACTAGTCACCATATTATAGCATCCAAAACTGGATCCAAAAATACCCAGGGAAATAGATATTACAATCATGACTAAAACAACAGTACCAAGCAAAACACATTATATTAATTCAAGTGCTATGACAAATTGTCCATTTTAGCCAGAAAACAGAGAAACATGGCCCTGAAAAAGGTTCATAACAACAGTGACCTAACAATTGTTAAGTGTTCATACTCAACATACATTTTAGCATATTCATAAATCAGGTATTTCTGAAGGTAGGAAAGATGAGAAAACAGGTTAATGAGTTAAATGTAAGTAATAGGGAAAAATCAAAGACTTAAATCAGAAGAAATGTGAGCTAAGAAATATGTGCACAAGCATGTGAAATTTAATACAATTCCTAATTCAGGTATCTCGGATCACACCAGTCTTTGTTTTTCAGACCTTGGTTTCACAAGTTTATTATTTTTCTCATTCATGGTTTCAGAAGGCCTGCTGTCTCTTCAACAGTGAAGTTCTTCCTTCCAATTCACACAATACATTCCCACTGACTCCAATCAGCCTATGGTTAACCACAAATACAATGGAAAAATTTGAGGTAGGTTATTGCCTTTATTTTCCTTTTTTTTTTTTCAAATGTGCTATTAGGATATTTGTAATGAATATCAAATGAGTACTTTTCTGAATTAACAATTAGGACAAACAAAGACTCTAATATTTCACAAACTCATTTGATGTGAAATACTAGATATGTGTTCTAGGCCTCAATTTTTCAGACCTTTATTATTGAATTCTGACTTTCATTCCATTAGCACTCTCAAAGTTTATTAACATAAAGCAAAGCCTTGTTAATTTGCAATAGTGTTTAGGATACCTACTCTAAATTAATGGAAGAAATCAATAAATTCATCGATCAACAAAAATAACCAGAAAAGAAAAAAGACAGAATGCATTCTGTTCTATTACTAAACAATAGTTTAGTAAATCCTAAATGATGTTTTAATTATTCATACAATACCTCTAATGCATTAGTGAATGCGATGTACAGCATATCCACTTTAAAAAAAAAATAAAATCTTGGGTCCCAGTTCAGGAATGTGGTTCCTTTGCGGAATACAAAGGAGGCATCTGAATACCTTCTTGTATTTGATTCTGCATACTCAAGTACTGACCTGCCTTGGATTCAGAATACAAGACTACTTACTCCCCAGCATGTCTCTGCTGAGTGCAGACCCATACAGAAAGTCAGGCAATGCTGCACAGCCTGCAACAGACCACATGACACAGCCACAGGGCAGGAGCCCCTCTCTATCACTCCTGCCACAGTCAACAAGCAAATTCTCAAGTTGCAGCTTGAAAGGGGACGCAATCCCACATCTTGACATCCTACTGAAAAAATGAGGATAAAACAATGAACTAGTGAATATCTTTGCAAAGAGAAGCTAGGGTCTAAATTTTGGGCCTGCCTTGCCAAGCCACTCCTCCTTTTTCACCAACATGCAAAACTCGGTGCATTTTCGGTACACAGCGCTATGCCATTCTCCATGTTCAGGCTGCACACTCAGTAGCTATGTGTAAGTAATAACAATCACTCCTGTCCCAGGAGAGACATCAGTAGCACAAAGCAAGCTGCAAAATCCATGAGTGAAATTCTGTGTAGAGGTGGAGTTTTTCAAATGATGATAGTGAGCTCCGGATGGGAGGCTGAAGTGCACAGAGCTCCACAATTACTGCCCCTTTCCATATCAGCAGTGCATAATAAAGGGTTAACAAGCCACTACTGCTTACATTATTTATTAATCCATGCCTCCCTTACATAGCAACTTCCTTCTTAAGTCCTGGCATCTCTTCTCCACTTCCCTCACCATTCTGGGTCCTTTTCCTCCCAAGATTATCATCTCGTGGAAGTTCCTTCTCCCTGTCCACTGCCCACAACCCAGTCTTTGTCCTGGCTCCCTACAATGCTCCATGCCTGGACAAGCTCCACAGTCACTCTGAATTTATTGCTCTCCTGCTCTTCCATGCCTGCGAAGCAAGTTTTCGCTCAGCCACCCTTGCATGCCAGGATGAGAAGCAGTGCATGGAAGCTGGAAAACACATGAGCAAGCTCATGAGCAACAGCCACCAGGAGAGCAGGGCTTTGTCACTAGAAACCCAAGGTGGAAATGCTGTGGGTCTTATTTAGTTCAAAGCCGAAATGTTTCTGTCTAGGATGTCTGTTTGTATCTCAAGTCACACAGAAGCCATTAGCACCAATAATGTGTCATTACGGGGGCGTCAGCAGAGACTCTGCAGCTAAGGTTAATTTGAGATGCATAATTTAAAGCAGAACTAAAATCCCCCCATTTCACACTTTAATGACTGAATTCAAATCATTCTTCAGATTTGACACAGCAGCTCTTAAGGGGACACTTGCAGTCATCCCTTTTCTCCCTTTTTTTTTTCCCAAGTTTTACAAGCTATCTATTGCAGAAGAAAAAATGTTCTCCCTTTACAATCACTTTAACCTGTTTTCCCCTCACATTTCCTTTCAGCAGCTTCGTATTTCACACATTCATTCTGACATGTTAGAATATGTCTGATACAGGCCACTTCTGCAACTTAAAAAAACACAAGACTGAGTTAAAAATTTCACTCATCATAACCTCAGTGATTTTGCCAAGAACAGCTGACAACACTGCTTATCTTGAACATACCACATCACTTAGGTAACAGTAGTACCCACATAATTCTCTGTCCTCAGAAAGTACTCTGAACATCCTGCTAAAATACATAATTCTTGTTTTTCATGCAGAAAACTGAGGCAAAGACAGAAGCATGCTGTGGTTCAACAAGTGTTTCAAGCTCATCCAAGTCTCCCAAATCTACTGATAATTTGTTTTGTCAGGCAACTTCCCTGAGCACAGCTGATAAAACACAAAAAATAATTAAGCAAAACATCATCACAACAAAACAAAGCGGCATGATAGGGAGATCTCCAAGCTGTTCATGCAGAGATGCAACACTTCTCTGTCAAACACCTTCTGCCTTTTACTGTGTTTTCTTCAATAAAGCTCATGTAATGTTACCAAAATGCATAGAAACATACAACGACTTTTATTATCTGACACAACTCAATTTTGCTCTGAACTTTCAAGAAATCGCAGCTCAAGCACACAGACATTCTTTGGAGAACTGCCCTCCATGCTAAAAATGGCAATGGAATTGCACAAGGGGAGAGGGGAAAGAAAAAAAAAGAAAATTCCAAGAAATCTTTGACTCACCCATTGTTATTCATCAGGTTTTTGGAGCAGAGAATGGAATGCCATCAAGCTGAAACTGACAGTGCTATTTTCTGAACTTTAAGTGATGTCAATACTTCACAAAGCCCCAAGTGCTGAGAAAATTTTTCTCTGCAAAATTTTAAGAATGACTCTCAAATTTTATTAGGTGGTGGTGGCGGGAGAACCCAGAGCTAAAAGAGGCACCTGAAATTAAACTACGTAGCTGTGCTTTTGAACACTGAGAGTATCAGGCCTCACAGCTTCGTGCTATCTGTGACTCAGACCTGGTGCCACAGGTGTCAAGAGACCTGGGACCTAACTGGAGCTCTGTAGAAACCTGCTGCTTTGTGTCTTATCTTTCATTTTTTTACTATATAGTAAAAAATTTACCCTCAAAGACAGACCTCAAAGCAGGTTTTTGCACTCAGTACAGACCTGAATCGTTTTAGTCCACTGATTTTACTGTTCAGTTAACTTTCACCTAGTAAAGCAGATTTTTCTGCTGTTTAATTCTTAAGGTTTTCAGAACAACATGATGTCTAACAGCCGAAATGGCTTCAATAAAGTTCTGAAAATAACACGTACTTTGGCACGCCAACACACTATTTTTAATTGTAGCTCATTAAAGATGTAATAGAAGAAGAATTACATTCACTTCCAGCACTGTTCCATCAATGCAGTGAGATAATCACGCTGCTGTATCATACATAAAGTACTATTTATGTGTAGTGGCTTAGGTAATCTAATGGAAAGACAGAAAGCAGTGATTCACTCCTTGTTCTAGCTGTTGCTGCAACATGGCTTCTGCCTACCGCAGGGCCCAAGCAGGCACACAGAGTGATTGGTTTCAAATGTTAGTAAAACAGAGACCTGGAAAATGAAAAGAGACAAGTCAGTTGAAATGCTGAACGAAAAGAAAAAACAGAGGAAAAAAAAAAAAAATCAATCTGGATTGCAGATGAACAGTACTATACAGAGCAGAGTACAAATGCAGGCTTCTGAGGTAATTTAAACCAAATGCAGACTGAAGCTGAAGTAGTTTGGTGAGTCAGCACAGTGAAAGGACACTAAAATTACATGCAAGAAAAGTGCAATCCTTTTTGTGTAACACTGTAGATTATTCCAGATTTACCAGAAAAAAAATAATCATTGTCTCGTTTGTGTTGTATTGTCTTCATTTCCATTTGGTCTCAACCTCTACCTTCCAGAAACAAATTGCATGGAGGCTGACTAGCTGTGAACTCTGCTGTCTAAGACTTTCATTTCCCTTTCACTAAAATTTCCTCTCTAGACCATGGCAACATTAATAAACAATCATTGGCATGCACGCTGCTGACCACCTTCCACAACTACTTTCCTCTGGAAATAAAAAAATAAATTAGTAGTTAAAACCAAAACTGCAGAAAATCATTACAGGCTCTAACTCCCAGAATCTGACTCCCAGATTCTGCTGTCCCAGAGGTTTCAGCTACATACAGCTTGGTGCAGACCAGGATTTCAGCACTAAATATGCTCACCATCAGTCAAGGAAAGGCTTAGTCTCGTATCTGCCTCGAACATTTCAAAAACTATAGCCATTTTTAAACTTACAAAGCAATTTTCATCTCCATTTTCATCTCATTCTTGCCTCATAGTTTCACAAGAACGTAATTCTGTGAAAGCCACAACAATTGCTTGTTCAACGGAGACTGCCACTCTCTGAAGTGCTTTCTGTGATAGATTTGTAAGGACAGACGTGGGTAGAAATGAATAATCCAAAAATATCCACAATAGATAATGAGCAGAGTCTAGAAAAAAAGAAAAAAAAACCCACCACTACGTACGGCAAATGCAGCCCAAATTGGAACAAATGCCTACAGTAGCAACAGCATAGGGAGAGCAAAATGTTATTGTACATTACTGGCATGCAGCCCGTAATTACAAAAAATACTGCAGTATTCCACAGTAACAGCGTAAAATATTATCATTTCAAACAAACCAGCTGCAGCACCCTGCCCACGGCAACCACGTTGCAGAGAGCCGGGCCGGGGGGGAGAGGGTGGCCAGCTGCCGAAGGACTCCCTGCTGCAGAGGGTGAGGGGCCACAGGGTCAGCAAGCCCTCGGGACTGCTGCTCCTCGCACCCACGACTCCACCAGGGCACAAAGGACAACCGCACAGCAGCAAAGGGCTCCCACATGGCTCCAGTATAGCCCTCTAGCAGAGAAGCACACTGCTCGCTCTACATTTGGCCTCTCACTGTAGTGTGCCTTCTGCTAAACTCCATTTTCACAGTGTCTCAGATTCATTAAAATCCTGCCCATTCCAGCTCCTCTGTGCTAACCCATGCTACCTGGCCCCCTCTAACACTATCCCAACAGGTTTTAACAGTAGGCTAGCAAAAGGCTCCTAAGCATCAGCTGACATACATTGAAGCTGCAATGGCTATCATTTGCCTTCCCAGATGTCAAGCAGTTGCTCTACTACCTACCAGCAAAACAAAATACAATATGCACAGTTTATTGGCAATGCTGTTCTTGACCACTCCACCCAAGGACTGCCAGCACAGAGCAGTCACACCAGGGCAAACAGAAATACCCCAGAAGTTACAATTAAGTCCATCTACTAACTGGCATGCACAGCACACAGATCAGTAGTCCTATATAATCATTCACAAAAATAACATCTATCACATTTGGTTTCTACATGGATCATGAAAAAAGACCAGCTAAGGAGCCACATGTTTTTTCCAAACTTCATGCACTCAGAGAACTAGCAACCAGAGGAAAAGAAATGCACAACACTGAACAGTGAGATTAGAAGAGAAGGAAATGCTGTTCAAGTGAAAGATACTTATTTCTAACTCATTTCCTTGTTCTGGCTGGCATAGGGTTAATTTTTTTCCTAGTAGCTGTGTTCTGGCTTTAGTCTGTGAATAATACTGATAACACACTGATGTTTTGGTTGTTGCTAGGGAGTGCGTACTCTAAGTCAAGGACTTTTCAGTCTCTCATGTTCTGCCAGGAGGGAACAGAAACAGGACACCTGATCCAAACTAGCCAAAGGGGTATTCCATAGAACATTCTGCTCAGTACGTAAACTGGGGGAAGTTGGCCAGGAGATACCAATCACTGCTTAGGGATGAGCTGGGCATTGGTCAGTGCGCAGTGAGCAATTGTATTGTGCATCACTTGTCTTTCTCAGGTTTTATTTCTCTTTCACTTTTTGTTGTCTCCCCTTTCATTACAATTATAATTATTGCTACATTTTATTTCAATTATTAAACTGCTCTTATCTCAACCCATGAGTTGCACCTTTTTTTCTGATTCTCCTCCCTATCTCCCCAGAGGAGGGGTGAGCGAGCAAGCTGCTGCATGGTACTCAGTTGCCAGCTTGGTTTAAACCACAACACTCCTGCTTCCTATACAGGCTGCAAACAGTACAGATTCTCTGGATCAAACTGCAAAGCTTCAGCTTTGCCTCAGCAGTCAGTACTGCCTCAGGTATTGTGCATCTCCCCACAGTCCAACTCTGAAATGCATAAACACTTCTGAGCAGAATCTTTAAGAGATGTTCGAATCATCACAAAACCTGTTTTCATATTGCCAACCAGAAAGACGATGCTTTTAGGAAGGAGCAAATTAACTGCCATACCTAAACACCTCCGAGCTCACCAGCATTTTTCATCTTTTCCATGCCAGCTTTTCCCTGCCAAACACAAAGGAGGCTGTAGCATATATATATGCAATAAACTACAGTAATGCATGCAGTAGATTAAAATACTGCATTCATTGGCTTATGGATTCAAAGTCCTACTGGGAGTGCTGCAAATCTACATAAAGACTGGGCGGCTGGATTTGACTCTCTGACGTATGTAACAGATGTGTAAAGTAACACATAAACAGATGCTTCTCTAGTAAGTGTACAGCTAGAGACTGAAAAACCCTAAAAGGTTGTGTCCAAGGGCAAAGAAGAAGTGGGAGAATAAGAGCAGTGTCCCATACCTAGCAAGGAAATAAAAGTTTAGGCTTTATGAATTTCTTCTCTACATACAAGAAATGGATTTTTCATGTCTGTAATTCAGCTATGGTATTATGAGAGAGGGTTTCTAAGCAGCTGGGGAGTCCAGCCACTGTGACCTAGTTTGCTCCATGCTAGGCTAATCAACTGTTTCTTGGTGTCTGTGAAACTTCAAGGTCCTACCTCCAAAACCTCCACTGTGACTCCAAAAACCTTCATCCAGAAGGCGGGTCTAACTCCTCAGAAGAAAAACTCTGGACAAAAAGCATGTGGCTGTGTAACAGTAATCATCACAGAGGCCCCCTCTCCACTCCCCTGAATTGGTGCGTCCTGGCCACAGTGACTTGGAGAAAATAGCTGGTGCACTTTCACAATAATCTTCTAAGGCAGATGAGAATGGTGCATGAGAAAAAGCAAGAACTTGTTTAAAAGCCTCAATTTAAAACTTCTGGCCACTCCCATTTTATGAAGTAAGTTAAAACCACTCTCTACTAGAAACTGTGTGAAACACTGATTTCAGATCTGGATCCTGCCTTTTGCAAAGCTGCTGGTGGGCTTAGATCCAAGGCTTTGGTTCAAGCTCTTCTCTACTCCATACTAAAATGACTTATACCATACATCCTTTATAATAAATAGCCTCACAGTAAGGAAGCACAGTATTGGCATGTTTCATATTTACATCACTCTGAAAGCCAATGCACATGGTTTAAGGAAAGAATTGGAAATATTACAGCTTTCAAATACTTTGCCTTATGTGGTTTACAGCCAGCATAGTCAACAGCTATGTAAGATTCACCCATTTTTATGTGGCATGTTAAACAGGGCAAGTCCCAGGTAATGCCCACCAGGGCTGAGCAGATCGGGCACCTAGCCAGCAGTATAGGCACAGCCACAACCCACCACAGCAATGCCCTGAGCTGTGCCACTGCACTCTCCCAGCTCCCCACAGCGAAGGTCTCTATTCTCCATCCCCACCACCTCCTCTTTACAAAGGCTCACACACGCTTACAGAAACAAATGAACAATTCCATTATGTGCCTGGTAGCCTGTGCACTTTCTCTCTGATTCACAACAGAAGTGCCCCATTGAAAAGATCCATATATGGGGGAGAGGGGGAAGAATGACTAAAAAAATCTAAGCAAGTCTCCAGCAAGCACACATATTATCAAAGTCCCATTTCCACTTAACACAAGTTGCTTTGGGAACTAATGCAGCTGACTCGAGAGGAAAGCACAAACAACCTCTTTTTCCATTAGCTGGGGGGGCCGAATCAAGCCAGTGCCATCTTTGTTGAAGAGTTCCACGAAACTAATGGTTTAAGAGAGCTGAGGAGCATGGACGGGGGACAATCTGTGACTGATCACTGCCATCTGAACATGGCACACTGACAGCTGAAAGAAGAGCAAGAAAGAAAGGCAGAACAAAACTGGCATGTGTTTAATCTGGGCAGGCTCAGTCCCCTGTATTCACTCCCAGTGAAAAACATAAGAGAGGAGAAAGTTGGTCCCTTCAGCTGCTCAGCTCAGCTCAGCACCCATGTAACTCCCTGGCACACACCAAAGGACCTTCCCAGGCACACAAAAGGGGGCATTATTTATTCATGTGCTGAAAAATACAATCAAGAAAGGGCAGGAGTAGTGTTACAATTTAATATATCTTAAAATGAGTCTTCCACCACCAAAGAACTTGCCTTTCTTTAATATTCCGCAAATGAGCTCCTCCTGCTCTCTCTGATACAAAGAAAACTAAAAAAGATTCAACAGCTTTGTGACTGCAACAGAAAGCTGATCAAATGATTATAAAGACCATACAGGTGCTACAGAGATACCTTCCCCTGAACTTCAACACACGCTTCCTCCAAGAGCAACAAGGAGGCAGCTGTGAAAGGAAAATCATACACATTATCTGGGTCTGACGTCAATGATAAGAATACAGGAATAAAAGCATTTAGATTTATGCTCTGCAGAGCTGAGGAGGAATGCTTCTCACTAAAAGAGCGGGACAGAGAGAAGGCAAAGGCGGGCTGAGAGTGATCACACATGGGTCACTGCAGTGCACTCCTACCTCTCTCCAGTTTGGACAACACTGTCACCCTATGCCTGAAACAGGCTCACTCCAGAGAGGAAGACATTTCCCCACCTGAGCCACAGGGATGGGGAGAGACGGGAGGGTGAGAACCAGAGCCCATAAGGGGCATACAGCAGCAGTTCCAAGCAGATTTGCATCAGTACCTCATTTCACAAATACAAAAATCGCCTCAAGACTCCTACCAAGAGAGTCTCATATTCCCTTTTGGACTCATAGCCCCTAGTGCAAGACCTGCACGTAAAAAGGAGCTGGCTACACTGATTTGCAGAAATTTTTGAATAAATAGTACAAATGCCTACTGGACTAGTACAATTTCCCAAGCCATGGCTCTTGTCCACTAACCAGAAAGGAAATATTTAGCTCCCTGAAGTGAGCCTGTTGATTTCAAAAGAAACTTAATAGCTCTATTCCTACAAAGCAAATACAGAGCAATCACCAGGGGCTGGCTATGCTCCCCCCTCTTCTGAAACATGGTAAGCAACAAGGTCTGCAAATGCCACCAACCAAAGGTTTTTGATATTCTGCACATTTGTGGGATTGTATCCCCTGCTTCTTCCATTTTCGGTGGGTCTTTTTGATTCTGCAGCTTTCTTACAGCAGTTTTGTCTCTTTCAGCACACTTGTGGGGCAATACAGAGTAAATAACTTGAAATTCTTATTTTAGAAAGAGGCTGGTGGCTCTAGTTTTAATTTATGTAGCATTTTCAGTGGTTAAAAGCTTTACAACTGTAACATTTTCTCTTTGCTAGACAAAAAAAACAACTCAGAGGTCACTCTTTTCTAGTGAGGTATGAAAATAAAAAAATGACGATTAGAGGGAAAAGGTGAGCTTTTCCCTGTTACTCTTGATTGCCTTTATTAAAAAAAATTATTAACTCAGGACCACACAATTCCACCTCACTCAGGGAACTCTTAGTGTGGCTGCTATTCAAATATCTAGGTGCAATCTGAAACTCTAGTTATGAAATGGCACGTTATTTGCTTTCTACATTTAACTCTACTTGTTCAAAGACACACTGATGAAGCAATTAAGGCAGATATATTATTAAAGTTGGCACAGAATTTACAGCCTCTGTTAAAAAGTTTGGTACTTCAATGAGGTGCTTAAACATAAAAATGAGAACTATATATTTAATACGAAAATATCACTTACAAATGCTATAAAATCAGATGACTCATGACATTATCACCAACAGTAAGAGAATTGTATAAGCAATTTTTCTGGCTGTGCATTGTGTGCTCTTCAATAGCTTTCTTCTGCATAGTTCCCATATAACATAGACTCCAAACTTAGATATATTTAGGCCCATGCCTAACTTTTCAGGGAGAATAGCATCACTGATTTAAAGAGCGTTTAGCCCTTATAAATGTTAGAGTGATTGCCTGTTTGTGGGATTAGACCTCATGGGGCCCATTTTCAAAAAGATAAGTGCACTACATATTTTTGCTGCTGTTTCTGGGTTTGCCATTAAAGTTCTCTCCCTCCCTTTCCCATCTGTTTTCATTGCCTCCGATAGAAATATCACAACACTCTGGGGTAAATAATGATTAATTTAATTACAAACTAACTGTAACTCATGCAAGACCCAATAACTTACCTCGAATCATGTGAGTGTTTCAAGATGCAATTGTAAATCTTCTTTTTTCCCCTTTTCTCACAGGAAATGTTGCAGTCTTTTTTTTCTGATGTTTTGCATTAGAACTCTCCCTGTACTCCAGGATCTTAAATGAAAACAAAACAAGAAACACTCAGAATGAAAATGTCATTTCAAGCCATTGGTGGGTGTCTCAGGGGAAATCCCTGACCTTTCTCCAATGTATATTTCATTATCTAAACCAAGTGTGATAACTCCTCACAGCAGAAGCAGCATGACCACTCTTCTGTGGGCTGTCCTTAAAAAAACAGCCCCAAAATCCCCTAAAAACAAAAATGCACGCACCACACCACAACCCCACTATTCTAGACCACTCAAAACCATGTCAGTTTTATAACCTGCCAGACAGTACACTATGAAGTATTACCTGAAGCACAATTCAGCATATACCAGACTCCACAAATTTATGAAAGTGAAAAAAGAGGAAAGCCCAGAAATACAAATCAGAGAAAAAAAAATCATTACATAAAGCATCAAACTCTTACATGGGAGAGCAATCAGCAGTTTTATTATTATTACTACCAATCTTATTATCACTAATATGTGTACAGCCAACTCCCTAAATCTTCACTGAGTTACTGTAGTATTTCTGTAGTAGCAGCGTGGGGGAAGTAGTAGCTGTGCTGGAGAAGCAGTGCAGCATTAGCACTACAAAACCCAGCCGGGCTGACGAGAGAGGAAGGAAGGGAGGAGGAGCAACAAAGCAAATGAGTAAGAGAAGCTCGCAGGTCTGTAATACAATCAATTTTGACATTCTCCACCATCACCAAAAAAGGTCTGAATGAAGGGGTTTGAATTTTCAGCAAGTGCTGCTACCAGAAACCTTTCTCCCCAGCTTCCATTTTACCCACCTCCCTCTCCCATACCTGCAGCAAGGCAGGCCAGGAGCTGGCTGGGCACTTAAGCTTCCAAACCAGGCTCTGTCAGCAGCAAAATCCCCTGGCTATGGGAAGCAAACACTGCCAGACAGTGCAGAGTTCGCCTTCCCTCTGAGAGCACAGTCTTGCATTTGCATGGCCCCTCAGGATTACAGGCATCCCAGTTATTTCTCTACAAACAATTTTTTGGACCAACAACTATATTCATTCTTGCTCTGTAAAAAGTCTGAAAGACAAACTGTTCCCAGGGCTACACCTGTGACTATTCCCATTGAAGCCAACAAACTTTCAAAACACAGTGAAGAAGAGGGGATGTGACCTTCCAAGCATGTAAGCCAGATCACTTTGGTTTTCTTCCTCAGCTAGGACAGACAGCACCGAATAATTTTTACACTGCTTTTAATTAAGAAATGGAGATTATCCACAGCCTCCTGTGGCTTTATGTACTACAGAAAATGCAACTTTTCCAAAAGCCGTCAGAAATTCAAAAAGTACAGCTTTCAACATCACTCTTTATTCACACACACACAGAGAAAACAACCCAAAACTCTGAGCAGGCCAACACAAATAAGGGGGAAAGTGGGCTTCCCTTGACACCTGCACAAAGGCTGTGCCTGCGCCACCGCTCCCCTAAGCTGCTTACAGTACAAACAAATCCAAAATACTCCATTTAAATTACCCTGCTCCCCCACTCCACCGTGCTTGTTCTCACTTACACGGTGTTGCTGCTTTCAAGGAGCCTGCTCTCACTCAACGTGAGTAAAGGTTGCAACAGCTAAGCCTACAGACTTGCAGGAAGAGGACAAAGCCCTCTAAAGCTGTGACACAAATCCAGAAGGCTGGAAGTTCAAAGTGAAATGAGGACAGTCTGTCCATGACTCATGCCACCTAGAAACCATTCTTAATTTAAGAAAGTGTTAAAGGGATTATTTTATGGAGTGTCACCCTGCTGAATCAACTAAGTTCTGCTTCTCATTTTTTTCCCCGACACAAATACAAGGTGGCCAGGGATTCTATTTTAAGATTAAAATCAGCATAAAATCCTCCTGTTCTCACTTACATACTTATATTTTTAATGCTCCATTTAAAGAGACAAAAATGCTGTTTGAGGGACAGATATCCAGCTATCCTCCAGGCTTTTTGCATGACCTATGGGCAAATGCTATGTGACACTTCCTGAAGGGCTGAAATAGCTCTGAATGACACTTGAGCTTCTACAGAGCAATTAAAGTGTAAGAGTTTGGCTCCTAATGCACATTGTCACGTAACCCAAATATTCCTGTGCCTCAGTTTCCCCTTCCTGTACAGCAAAGATAAGAGTATTCCCCTATCTCAGAGGGCTGACGGGAGGAACACAACACCCATGCTAATTTAGCGGATAATCTGGTAACATGGACAAAGTTATAGATCTCTTAACTCACATGAGGCTGAAACTTGACATCCACAGAAAAAGGCCCTATAAACCAAAATGAGGAGTGAGTCATCAGCCTGGCCCTCAGAAACTGTTTTGCTGGATAGTCATTTCGCTTCTACAACTCTCTTCTCTTGGGTGCTCCCAGCAAGCGTGGGGGAGACTGAATGGGTTCACTGTAGTCACACAACAGTTTTACAGCTGCTGAGAAAAGGCCTATTGTAGCCCTGCATTTTACTATCTCAAGTAGCATACATTAATTTGCTGTACAGCTTCCATTACCCATCTGATCCTTTCAGAAACAGAAGCAGCAAATCAGGGTTAGACAAATGAGAAAAGATTTAACTCTGATGGAGAAAATTTTCTGGTTTGCTAAAAACCAAACCAAACAAAAAACAAACAAACAAACAAAAGGCAAAAAAACCCAAACCAAAACAAAAAAAACCAAACAGACAAAAACCCCACAACAACAACAACTTTAAACTGGTTCTGCCCTGCTTTTGGGGGTTGGTTTGTTCATTTTGCTACATCATGACATTGTGAGCCAAATTTCACAATCAGAAAGGGGCTGCAGCCCTGCCATATTCATATGTGCTCTTCCTGCTGTCACTGTCCACTCATGGCTTGCACTCCTCTGCATTTATGGTATTTGCTCAGTAATCGGAATGGTATCAAAAACAACTGTGACCTCTTAATACAGAACTATTCAGTCGCATGTACGAAGCCTCAGTTGACAGCCAGATAATGCTGGACTTATCAAAAACATGTACGTAGATTTGACAACCCCTTTCTAAATGTCTTGATTTTTCTCCGTTGTGTCTGTCGAGTCAGGGAGAAAGAACAGTCCCGAATTACACACATTCCTCCCAGCATTCGATTACTCCACTCTCCCCCTTCTGGAGAAATGAATGCAGCTTCAAATAAATTAAAGGAGAATTTTGTCAGCTCTTTCATTCTTGCTGGTGCAATAGATGAGGTGGTACTCAGCTTCTCTAGCCCCCAGCAGAGCCAAATGAAGGCTCACTCTGAAGTACAAATCTCCCTTACTCCTCCCGTACACACACCATATACAGCATTAACCTTGCCAGCAGAATTTGAAAAAGCAGAATTTGGCCAGGGTACCCTGAAAACAGCAGCATATCACACCTGCAGAGTGCTGTACTGCTACCCCCCAAGCATTTAATGATGGTCAATCAGCACACATCTCCCGGAAACACTGTGAGACTGGACAAAAAATTTCACAGGGTCTTTTTTTCTGCCTTCTCTCTTCAGAGCTGCAGGAATTCATCAGGTGCTGTGCAGGGCAGCGCTCAGAAGGCAGACATATTTTGCTTTTCAACAAAAGCTGACACAGAGAATACCCCTTGCTTTGGAATCTCAAATATCACAAGAGTAGCAGACTGATAAAATGCACCAGTGGGACCCCTCTTTTTTCCCAGCCTTCCTTCATTTCACAGCAGGGCCTCTCTCAAAGGGCCGATGGAGCTGAACAGACCAAGCTGGTTTTCCATTCTAGTCAACTCATACGTTTCCTAAGTTAATACAACTTGGCTCTGATGAAACCTGATAAAAACCTACTACAGTGGAAACAAAGAATCAAGAAAAAAAAGAAATGAAACCTCAGGAAAAACTACAAATAAAGATATGATATAATCTCTGCTCATACTTTTTGATTTGGGGAGGCTTGTCTACCTCCAAGCCTGGGCAACAGATGGGACTGCAGCCTCCCTTGCCGACCTCAGGCAAGCAGTTCTGGGGTGGACCTGGACAAAACCACTGTAGTACTATCACGCATGACAGTACAGAGCCAAGGCCAGATCAGAGCAAAATGGATTGCTAAAATATGGCCTCATTTTGGGACTAGCTATGAAGGATGGAGAAATGGCAGCACCGGGCTCCCTGCACGCCTCCTGTCATCGGGACAGAACTGTTTTCCTCACATCTCCCAAGAACAGGCCTGCTGCCCTCCCTTGCCTCTGCCTAGGATCTGGCAGGTTCAGATACATGCTCCCACCTGGTACTGACTCTTTTTCTTGTCTTCTGCTTGTAAGTACAAACTCCATAAATTCCCTGGTTTTTCTAAACAGCCAAAGAGCGACTGTATTGCATGATTTTTGGCGTGAGGACTGTTGGCCCACCCTCACTGGCTGCCAAGCCGTGACACAGCCTGCTTATCATTTAAAGGTGATGCAGGGCCACACTCTCTCACCTACCCAGAGGGGTGTTAGGTGTTTCCAAGCTGTAATCACCCCAGCCTACCAGGCACTGACTTCATGCCCTCCCTGGCACATTAAGTGCCTCCTTATGCCACTGCCTGAGCAGAGCATGAAGGCCAGAGTCTTGACTGCACCACGAGTCAGCAGCCTTGCTCTGTGGCAGGGAACCCTGTCATACGAGTGCTTGGGCTCATGGAGGCACAACTCTCCTTCACTCCTAGCTTCTGAAAAACAAGAGTGCTAACGGGCGAACAGCTGACTACCATCCACTCTCACTGGTCAAGCTGGTCTGGACAGTAACACCCTGTTGAAAAAGTTCAGGGTGTTGCGCATCAAAAGCAGCAGATGAGTGTATCTCTTGGCTAAAGTGCAAGTATAGTTTAGGAAGAGATTATTAATAAAATTGCCCGGAGAAGCTGTGGCTACCCCATCCCTGGCAGTGTTCAAGGCCATGCTGGATGGGCCTTGGACCAACCTGGCCTAGTGGAAGGTGTCCCTGCCCATGGCAGGGGGGCTGGAACGGGATGATCTTTAAAGTCCCTTCTAGACCAACCCATTGTATGATATTATGAAAATGAAGTAAGGCATGATTTGCAACATCCAGATACATTCTGGGTTCTTCAAATGAAGGGCTCTAAGAAAAAAAAGCAATTTTTATGTTCTCTGGGAGGACAGGTCTTGTATTTTTTTTGTATTCCCTTCTGCTTTACTTACTCAACTCACCCACCTTCCAGCTGTATGAGGTCAGATTCTGAGATGTAGTTGTTTCCTGCCATATATAGAAACAGAACAATCAGTATTCCTTATACATTTACATATCTCCAGTGCCACAGAGTACAGAACACCAGCAGAAACCTGTGGTGACCTTTGTTGCAGGAAACTTTGGAGGCCTGACCATAAGCTTTTTTTAGAACAGAAATTTGACTAAGCCACAACCAATTCGGCACCACTGTAGTTTGGTCTTACTTTTTTGAGATCAGCAGGACTATGCCGGCAGCTTGGCCAGCGACTGAAAACTTCCAGCAAGAGGAAAAAAATGTCCTCTGCCTGAATTCAGTGAGTTGGTTGGCTACAGAGCTGGTTGGCTTTTGTAGCCAAATCTACTTTCTCAATCAGGGAGAGACAGGACACTGAAAAAGACAAAGTTTTTGTGTAAGTCTACTAGTCCAGACTTTAAAAACAAAAGCAAAACCCACTGTACTACTGCTTCTGTCATCTCTACTTCTACTTCCTTTTCTTCAACACAAATTGTAACATGAGCATTTCATCAAATACCAGGTTTGGTAGTAGGCTCTCTGGGCTGCCAACTGTCAGATCCAGAAAGCAGGAGTGTCACATCTGCCAGACTGACTCTCACACCTACTCTCTAAGGTAATATCATATATTTTTCAAGTCATGCTAGCAATAATATGACATTACATCTCACCATACATTATGTTCCTCCTCTGCCTTAGGACACACACCAAAAAGAGCCTACACACAGAGGATGCCCAGCCAGTATCTTACAATGAACAACAGCCTCAGTTCAATATAGTATCTGACCACCCTCTTTAATCTACGGGCATGAACACTATCTCTAGCGACACACGCTCATGTCAACAAGTCAAGCACAACCTGCTAGACACGGGTCATTACTGGTTAAGCATCTAATGTGCACTTGGCATTGTATAAGCTCCTTAAAGAAGTTATAATCCTTCTTTTGGTAGAAGATACCTTCTTTTTAACTTCTCAAAAAAGGCTTCCTTCTCTGAGGCCTACTCGCACCAACCTTCCCCTTTCAGTAGTAACTATGAAGAAAAGGGAAGAAAGAACATTAAGAAAGAAAAATTATGAAATGTGTTTTATTAACTGGTACAACTACAAGATTAGACCACTGAAATATACTTTCTTTCCACCCCTTCATCCCACAAGGTCTCTCTAGGGCATAGCTACCTTATTGCTTTCATTCAGATTAGGGATGCAGCTTTTAAAGCAAGTCTCCAGATAATCCATCCTGCCTGGGTTTTTAGTTGCATTGTGGGGTGGACCTGGAGTATGTGAACTGAATCTCTCTTGGGAGGAATTAAACTAGAAGCATCATGTTCTCCAGAGCAGGTAGTCAGTAGCACCGGACTGCTCAGAAGTAAAAGCAACCCTGAAATGTGCCTCTTATGCACCTCAGGTCCCAGCACCAAGCTTCTCACTGTACAGATATTCTCCATTTGGTCCACATTACTTGCTAATGTGGGCGTAATTCAGAAAAATAAAATATTCTGCTGTCATTCATCTTTATGCCACCAAATAAGATAATCTTATTATATTCTACTGTAATATTGCAACAGTGTAACAGTGACAACAGCAACCGCATCTTGAAGTGAGCAATGCAGAGAAGAAAGATCAAAGTAGTTTCAGCTAACCTAATTTCTGTAGTTTTACAATGAGTTCTTCTGCTCTTTAAACGATTTTCTCTTCATCTTGTAACCAAAATATTAAGGAATGGCTATAGAAGAGAAAAAGCCCAAAAAACCCAACTGGATAAAAAGACAGAAAAATGTACCACCTTCCCCCCACTAATCCTCATGAAAATAATAAACTTCAGGCATTAGCTGCAAAAACAGCCAGCTGAAAATTTTAGGCAGTAGTACTTTTTTAAGGTGACTGTTGTCATCTGAGCTTATGTCAAATATCCTCTGGTATTTTTTCTCACAATGGGTCTTATGTTCTCTTTCATTAAAAAGGCTCCAAAAACCTTGACATTTCTCGTAACTGAAGTAACAAGACAATCATCACATCTGTTTTCAGTGCATGAAAGGTAAATAATCCTATGATGTGACATCTAACTTTCTCAGCTACCTTTTGACACCTATTAAGAAATACCTGCTGAGCCTAAGGAGGTTTGCAGGCCACATGGAGGTTCTGCAGGCCACTAGCTAAAAGCTACCTGTCTACACAGTCCAAGATACTTATGGAAAACATTATTAGGAACAGGGAAAGGAGTTTTTCCTTGTAAGCTGTTTGCCTTTAGCAGCAACAACAGCATAACACTCAAGAGTTTCACTGGAACACTTGCAAGAAACACCTTGCAATGGAAACCTCCTTGCATTCTTGGTGCAGGAAACCAACTAACCTTATTGCTCCATCTGTTCAACCTTTGTCAACAGTTCTGGACCTGGCAGCAAATTCACGAGCAAGAGTGACACTGACCACTGTGCTGAAGACCTGGCTGAGGCCAAGTGAAATGTTTTCCTAGTGCTCGAATACTTCTTGAAAGTTTCTCCCTTCATGTGCCTTCCACTGGCCCTCCGTGCAGTACACATCTCTGAGCTCACTGTGAGCAGGAAGCTCAAGTGCAGAGGAAGTATGTGTAAAATTCACAGTCTCACTTCACCACCACTGTCCATTTTTCATGAATGAAATGGGCAAAGTCAGCAGGGGAGGCTGGGCCCTGACACGTCTGCTACCATGCTGTTTGTCCTTTATCTTCAAAGCATTGTGGAATTGTATTCATTTCCTTCAAAGATAACTGTTTCTATGTATTAAACCAGTCAGAGACATGGTTTCTAATGTGGCAAATTTTTAAAATAGCACAGCTTTGTGTTTAACTCCTCGCCTTGCATTTTTGAGCACCATCTGAGAAGATCCTGGACCTTTAATAACAGTTCTGTGCATTTAAACTGCATTCACTAGTGACTGTATGCACAGGACAGAAAAGGTGAGTGGGCTCTAGCCTCCCAGCCCAGCTGCACAGGGCAGCACTATGTTGTATTTCTCATATAGCCCTGGTCACATCACTTCGTTTGTCTGTTTCAGGCTCCATTTGTTGCCTGCAGAACATGGGAAACAGGAATGAAGGTGCTGCTGGTTTAGAGCAGAGGAAAGCTGTAAACTTAAAATACTACATTCATTAGGAAAGTGTGGGGGACGTAAAGTAAGTTAGGATATTCTCCCTCCTAAGAATATGAGTGGAGTGCATTAAGGCTGGTTTCCTGTGGCTTTGCCTCTCATGGGTAGGTGACCCCATGCACAGTAAGACACATGCTCTGAGCAAAGCCAGCCCTGTGCTGGGAGCACTTGCAACAGCTCACACCCCAGTGTACTCTCACATCTGTGATAACACAGGAGAGCCTTTCCTTCAGAAAGGTCACTAATTGCTGTTGTCATCCTGCATCCAACTGCCTGTTTCACAAAACTGCTAGGAGTTCAAGGATTTTGTGATCTCAACCTGTCTGTTAAATGTAGCTGGAGTGGCCAGAAGATTCCAACATTATTGCAGAGAGACTGAGAGAGATAGTGTGCTCCAGATAGAAAACAAACTAAAATATCCATCTGGCCAATGAAAAATGATGCTGAACTGGCAAAAAAGGTAATCAAATGGATCTGATGTTAAAACTGGGAACTGCAGTGCCAGTTCTGCAAGATTCATTAGTATCAAATCCAAGCAGTCTTGCTCAGGGAGGTTTATTTTACTTATGCTGGTTGGAAACACAGCTTTACTTTTACTTACTGCGAATAAGCATTCTGCTTATGAATAATACTAGATACATTTTCTGGGGAATTAAATTTTAATCTTTCCTCTGTTCCATTTCTTTAACACATTCCGTTTACTACTGTAACTTGTTTTGTGATATTACTAAATTGCAACTACAGAAAGTGGGACAACATTTTGTTCCTATGCAAGACAGGAAAAGTGTATCTGTAGATTTAGGTACAGATAACAGATTCAAATCTGCTTCAGATGACACAGGACAAGTAGGTGTCTGGGGTTTTTGGGGAGAGGTGCAATAAAGAAAGGGTTTTTCCCCTGGAGGATCAAAACAAGGTAGCTAATGTCAACATCAGGAACAAAGCTGAGCTTATGGAACATTGACAATCTTGTCCATGGCTACGTATGTCTTATTAATTTTGGTGAACGGAGTTCATAAACAGAAAAAAACCCCCAACCTCAAATTTATTTAGGATATTGTACCTCTTTGCATATACACACATGTACTAGTGTGGGCTGCAGTGCAGCTTAATCTCTCCAGCATTAAGTCAGACCTGGGTTGAAACTGCTTTCAACCTGCAAATATTTGTCATGACAAAGCTAGCATGCAAGTTTCGTTTTCTAGCACCAAGCAGTGTCAATTTTAATATTATAGAGTCTTTTCCAACATTCCTCGAGCTTACACCTAGGGTTTCTCTTCGGTGTCTACAGCTAATGACTTTAACACCACGTAACTTTCCTATGATCACTGTCCTGTAGAAAATGAAAGTAACCCTTCAGCCAGCCTCTGCAGGATGGCCGAGGCTTGCAAGGAAACAAACTGCACAACTTTCTTTCAAATGGGCACAACAGACACCATCCTGCTTTCAGTAATTGGTGTGTTACTAAAAGAAAAGCCAGTGATCATCACATAATTGCTTTAAAAGAAGTAGAGCTACAAACAAGTCTTGTACTAGACTATGGACTCACATTTCATGCTAAAATGCACATGCCTCAATACATAGGTATATATTTAAATGCAATATAAACTAGACTAATCAAGGTAAGGCTTTAAGCAAAAAATGAAAGATTTTGAAAGTTGGCAAGGACCATTATGTTCTTTTAAGGCTTATGCTAATTCATACGACAGGCCACACCATTTCAGCCTAGAATCCCCTCTGTAGGGAATCGTCCTTCCATTGTATATGAGAGAATAGCTTTGAGTTCAAAAATTTGCAGCACAGCATTTTGACAAAAACATCCAGACTCTACCAAAAGGTTTCATCCACCCATGCATGTACTACTTTTCTAGGTCTTTTCACAGTTATTACCAAGATCTTATCATTATCTTTAAAAACAAACTGTTCTTCATTGTGAAAGTGAACTGTTCCCCCCGCTCTCCGAAGTTCCAATGAATGTGATTTTCACCAAGCATTGACACATTTGTACTACAGAAAAATGTTTAATTAAAACAAACTGAAAAAACGCCTTTACTCCTATTTGAATATTTTTTTCAGAAATGCTTTCCATATACCTTAAAAACTTCCTTAAATTAATATCTGTTATTTAAAATCTGTGTCTTTGAAAAATAACGGCTGATCTGCACACAAAAGCATGAGGTATTTTAATTTGCTTTATCTTTTTTGAGCATTGAAGATTACTGGCATACATGGACAAATGGATGTGGATTACCTCCACTTCATATCCCATCAACATCATGAGCCACACACTGGAAGCAGGAAAAGACTTGTAGCTTGGGGGGTTTCTGCATCATAAGGTTTTGCTGCAAAATCTCTCTATCTGAATAAGCCAATGAGACTCACTCAGGCTCCAAACCACTGATGTGCTTAACTTCAGGGGCTTCAGGAAGTGAGCAGAAGCTCAGATTTGCAAGTTAAACACCCGCACAGCCCGAACTATAATCCAAGCCAGTCAGCAGTACCACTGTTAACTGTCTGGTGGAGTCAAACATGTCTTCTCTCCTTCCAGCTGCTCTCCCTCTCTTTGTATTTCCAGAAGCAAGGAGGAGGATAAATAGGCCTTCTACATTAGTACTAATCACCTGTTAGTCACAGTAGTCTGAAAGGCAAACTGACACATCCACTCGTTTTTACTGTTTCCAGTACTTATAGAATTATTTCTCCAGGACTGTGAAGTAGATGCTAATTATTACTAGAATCTGGCATGCAGAAGCTCATGTATATCAGAAAACATGATCAAACAATATGCAGCTCATTAAAGGAAGTTTATAACTTCATTCCCTGCCCTAATACTTTGTTTTTATCTCCTGAAAATACTTACCACACCACACCACCTGATTAGGTTGAGCTGCTTATATATTTTGAAAATACAAAATATGCCATCAGTCATTCACTGCATGACAGTAAACTTGCAATTACTCAACCCCGCAAATTTGCACAGTGCACCAAGGCAGGCACAACCCAGCCCCAAGTGTCAGCACAGCATGAGACTACCCAGTCTTTACTGAACTTGAAAGAAAATTCAGGTGATAGAACAGCTCATGTCATGCTCCGAGGAGCAGAGCTTGGACCGGCTCTGACCCTGTGCCAGAGGGAGCTGAGCCATGTCTCTGGTTTTCTCTGCAGGCAAGGTGAGTGGGAAGTGCTTGCAGAGGAAGAAGTGGCTGCCACACTTTCTCAAGGGTATAATAATGCTACCTTAAGAGTGATTTCTCAGAGTTGTGCATCTATGAAAAGAAGTTACTGGACCCCAGTCCTATGTTAAAACCTACTGTCATTCTTTCTCTTCCCTCTCCTATAGTTTGCTTTTGAGCTTATGCTCCCTACACAGAGGAGCACTGAAGATATGGTCCTTTGCATGTGTGTAGAAATACACACCCAGGGTGTCACCTTCCACTGGCAGGAGCAGGATCCAATTCTTCTGGACTGTGACATCTCAACATAATTTACCCTATAATCACTGAGATTGACAGGCAACTTAAGGACCTTGAGAAATCTGCCCTTAAGCTTTTACACTCATCCTTATTTCTATCTCTCCTATCACACTTAGAGTAAAGCCCCTCCCAGCAAAAAACTGGCAATAATACCTGCAGCAAACTAGTAAGCAGAAAAGTAAGAAATTACAGTGTATGCACAAAATTCATGCCACTTGGTATTTATTTCCAGTCTCATGTATCTATCATAGCATAATTAAACTATTCCCCCAATGCTAAACAGTTGGTTTCCTCTGTTGATGTGATATGCTATCTTGATTCACGTGATACTAGATTTGCCCAAGGCTGCAACTCATTCAGAAAGCTAGCACAAATGCCATGTCCCATTTCAGATCCAAATGAGGCTTTAAAACATTAGCCTAAATCTGCATAACCCTCATGCCTGACTCATTCAGGGCAGAGACCACCGTGTGAGCAAGCCTCTCTGCATTCACAAGTCCCAACCTAACCAGTATGAGTGGCATGAGACAGGTAGCTGCAGAGGACTGCTCTGCATCTCCTCGTGATGTAGAAGGGAACGGCAATTGGTCCCACACAGATCTGCACAGTGCCAGTGATCTATTTATACAGCTCTAGCGGGCTGAAACTCTGCATAGAAACTGCAGCCATCTTTTCAGTTCTCAAACTGAAGAGGGGTAGATGTCTCTAATTCTGATTCCCATGGTGTTCCCTTGCAAAAATGACAATCATTTTAATTTTGCGTGGGGGACAGCTGCTGGTGTGTTTTGTATGTCTTTCTCTACACCACCTTCAAGATTCTTACACCTTAAGGATTATCATTTTGTAACTGAGTTTTAGATTCCATATCTGTCATTTATAATATGGCCACCCAAATAAAATCCAGGATAAAACTTCTCCACCAGGTCAAGTTAGCCAGCAGGCACTATGACTTTCTCTCTTTTTTTTTTTTTTTTTCAAACATATGATAATAATGAAACAACAAAAAAAGTCATTTAAAGTCATACTATATCCAGCTGTCATTTGTAAGACTTTACTGTATTATTAGTCAGAGCTTCTGGTGACAATATAACCCACAAGGCTGAAACTTGTGTGGTTTATACATGTCATCAGAGCCTTAGATAAAAATGCCACCTTAGAAAGTGGGAGCATTTAATTTTGTGTTACTTTTGTACTAGTATAAAGCATTCACTTAATTTACATCAGCGACTTCTTTTCTTAAAGTATTTGTAGCTGGTTGATCTTCCACAAATAATTTAGTTCTTTTTTTCAGATCTAATAGTGCTGAGCTCTTTAGGGTTTGGTTGCTTCATTTTTGTTGTTTTTTTTTTTTCTTTATTTTTCCAAACCAGAGCACAGTGCTGCAAATGCAAAATTGTAACCCCCACCCACCAAATACCGAATTCTTTTTATGAAGAGACATGTACTAGTTACGTTATTTGGTTAACAGCTGCATGGTGTAGTGGCTGGTATGAGGTATCTGTATAAACACATGTCCATAGGCTGTAAAACAAATTTTCGGCTCCTGCAGAAAGGCTAAACTCCACTGAAAACAGCCTGTGAAAGAACACTGTGACTTAAATTCACCACAGCCATAGATGTGGACATTACAATGAGTTACACAGTACCAGTAATTGTGCACCATAACTTGATTACTGACTTTCCTAGCATTGAAAAAGCTCATAAAAAATGGACTGTTATCCAACCAAAACATGTGAGAGAAAAAAATAAAAACAAAAAGTCACTGGAATGAAAACTAATTCATTTTATAGGAGTTTTCCATAAGCTTGTATAGCTCCACTGCATCTCTGCTGTATTCATGGCTTGCATGTATGCGTATGCATGCACAGATACATATACACAATTTCAAGAAGTTGAGGACAAAGAAATAGGTTTCATGAACAACCAACGAAGTAGAAATTGAAGAACTGATTCAGCAAACCAATTAACCACATGGTTAATTTCCGTTATCTTCAGTGGAGCTTGACTACAGTTGAATTGTTTTGCTGAATCAGGATCCTCAAAATACAGTGCTCCTCAATCCATTTATCTGATCATGGCTTTAGGTGGAATGAAACACTTGAAAAGGACTACAGGTAAGGAAATGCTCAGGTTTAGCAAACTAGAGCCTTGCAGGAAGGAGTTTTACTAGTCAGGAAAAACTCCATAGTAGCCTTGTAAATTTTCATCACCTCTAGCAGTTTCTGAATAATGCAGTGGGCTTTCTGGCAGCTGTAATCTGCACAAGCAGTTCTACAATGTCTCAGCACTTCCTGAGGACTCGGAGCAGTAGGATGGCATTGCAACACAAGCAGAGATTAATCATTTTCTAATGCACAGTAATAAATAATGTATCCCCCATAGTACATAAATTAAAGCTGTAATTCCATCCTGATCCTGTGATGACACCAGAAACCCAAGATGGAATTTCAGCCTCGTTATGACCAGTCAGGATACACATTATTCCTAAGATGATGTTCTGAGAGTTGATAATGAACTGAGAAGTTCTGAAGGCATTACCAAAAAGAAGTGATGTGTAATTACAAGCAGAAAGCAAAACTATTGAGTCAGATATTGTTTGCAGAACTTGCAAAGCAGTGAATCTCATTGCTGAAAAGCCCACTCAGCAGATTTGTAGCAAAGCAAGTAAAGAGCACTACTACTACCAAAACCCTGAAAGTTGTTCTAGTATCACAGAGCAATGCCTCCATCGTAGTAAACAGAAAGAAATTACATGCTAAAAATCAGGTTTGTACATTACAGAGTCCTTAAAATGCTGAATGTAACTCCTCCTACAACCATACACAGTATTTTACTCACAAGGCAAACAAGTATCCTACAGGTGCACCATGACAACCATAAAGTATCAGGAGAAAGTCACAAATCTGCATTCCCTTTTGGCAAGAAAGCTACTGAACAAAGCAAAGCATTCATCATGACAATTGTTTAGTCCTTCTGATGAATAAATATGTGGTTTACACACAGTAAATGATCTAAAAAAAATTCATGAAGAACATCGTCCGAATATTTTCCCTGCAGATAACTTCAACAAACCTTATTAAGGCTCTGAAGAGATTTTGCATGTCTAACAACAAGCATTCTAATGGAAAAAAGTTTTTAAGTATGACGACAGGGAGCCAAAACAATCATCTATCTAGAGTTAACTGCTTTATTCACCCTGGTCTTAGCAAATCCCTCAAGATTTCAAGTAGGCCTGGAACCAGTTTTCTTTCAGACACAAGAAGAAAATAACTTTCTGATCATCTTACACAAACAAGGCATGAAACTTTACAGGATCAGCTATGGCCTGAAGTGGCTAAAGTTCTGAACTTTTTCGCACAATGTTATTCACAAATTTATCTCTCTCCCCACCTTTTCTAGTAATGTGAAATTCTAAAGTCATGCTCATTCTCTCTTGCTCTCCCCCTTTACATTCTAGCTTACAGAGCTGTAAAGAACAGCAAGGAAGGGAAAGCCTGAAAATTATGAGGAAAAGCCAAATGAAGTGGTGCAGGGAGTTGTTATTTTTAAAAGCTGAAAATGTTTAAGCCTAGAGTAACTGGTTTTGAATATCTGATGCTTCCCCACAAGCCACCATATTATTTGTTCCTCACCCCCCCCTCTTTCCACTTCCCCTTTTTATAATGTAACATAAAGTGTTTAAACCTGAACACCTTGACTTACATTTCCTACATTCATAATTGAGCATCTTAACAGCAACGGCCTTGTATTCCAGGGGCCACTCACCTGGAGATACTTAGCAATTCTTACATCTCTTTTAATCACTCTGGTAACTAGTACGAGTTAAAATCTGAATGTAACTACTTATGTCTCTACATCTGCATTTAAGGACACCTGTTTTCCAAGAACCCATTTTCTCCCCTTTCGCCTTCCATGACTATCCATACAAACAAAAAGGCATCAAAAATCATGAGACAAGGAAAAAGAAAGCAAGACAATCAATGCCTAAAGCTCCATGCCTCCATGGTATCACCTCTAAATAGCAACTTGAAACCTACTCAGGAGATTTACGTAAGTCATGACTCAAGAACTAAAGCAATGAGTGTCAAAATATTCAGAAAGACAGTACCCTCTGCTCCTAGTAGTAAAGGAGTAACTGCTGAGAATATGTAGTTCTTGCACCGCAGGAAAAAAAGCAGTAAGAACTTAGAGATCCACAAAATCACAGAATGGCTTGGGTTGGAAGGAATGTTCAAAGGTCATCTATTCCAAACCCTCCACTGCCATGGGCAGCAATACCTTGCACTAGATCAGGCTGCTCAAAGTCATCCATTCAAAATCATCCACACAAGCTAAAGCTACACACTTCAGTAACAGTAGTACTGTACTAGAAAACCTTCAATCAGATGTGATCTCAGAGGCTTGTTATATCTCAAATACTGATGCAAGCTCCAGAAAAAGTAGTAACATAATGCCCAAAGTATGCCTCCAACTGCTTTGACTTGGGACTCAGAAAAAGAAACGGTTTTCTATAGGCTCTATTAGCTAGTAGGTTACATTGCTCCTGAAACACTGCTCATAAGGAATGGCAATCTAACAGAGACTAAAAGGTGACCCTGTAAATAAATGTCAGCTGCAAAACTGAATACCTCTCCTGGTCTGAGCTGAACAAACACTGCTATCTATATTGACAGTGTAAACAAAATGCCGAGAAGAGAAATAAATCTCCAGTGAAAAAGAAAGAAGGAAAAAACACAAGAAGCAAGCAAAAGCGAACGTGAGAGGGAGTGGGCACAAACTTAGGTTAGTATAACTCTGACTGACCAATGCAGACTCTTCTCATGCTCATCACTACGCCATCAGTGCTTATATACAAATGGAAGGGTAACCTATGATGCTATAATGTTCTCTTTCTTTGTGCAAATATCATTTTCACTTTTATATATTCCAAAGACTATGTGACCTATTAATTCAGAAATTAATCTAAAATGATGTTTATACAATACACACCAGATTGATTCACAATCTCATTGCACTAGTCATACAAACACATACTAGAAATCAACATTCAGAACACTTTCCTCTGATCTGGGAATTACACTACAACACTTGCACTCTAAAGATACCATGTACACCGAAGTCCAAGCACTAGCCTGTTAATTGGTTTTCCTTCCTTGCTCATTAGCTCAGCACACAACACAAGACATGTGGGTGAGGACTCACACCAGCAGCAGCAGTGAAAATTTCAGTGGTTGTAACCCAAGGAGAGGAGCAGGACTTCAGGACTGTGTAATTACAAGAAGGAGGAAAAAGTATGATTAATGAGTCCCTATGCCTGACACACCGCAACTTGGAAGAAATGCCAGCATTTGTCACAACAAACTGCGTGGCGAGGACTTCCCCACCAACACTATACCCAGTGATGTGGGTTTTTCACCACAGAATTCTATTTCCCCCCCTGGAAAAAGGAAGTTGAAGGAGGAAAGTCCTCTTTCATAACATTTATGAATTATTAATTCTACTAACTTAAAAAGACTCATGGCTAACGAGTTGCAATACAAGCATTAAGAACCCAAAAGCAGAAGCTCCTGCTGCCCCTCCAACTATTGATGCTGATTTGCTTCTGACAAAATATAGGACAAATGAACATACTGCTAATGCATACTGTGTTAATTATTCTGCGGTGCCATGTAGTAACCCTGATGGAAGTTCAAACTAATTGTGACAGATACAGATAGAAATGGTACTATATATAGTTTAAATTTGTATTCAATCAAGTCGCAGCTATAGCATGGGAGGATTGAGTTGTGAGGCTGCACTACTGCCTAAATGATATCATCTTATGCTAGTAGATTAAGTACTCCCGTGAGCTAAAACATTATAGAGGAGTAAGGTCCTGAAAAGCTATTTGAATGCTGTTTTGTAAACTTCAGTATAGCTCCAATTCTCTGTTATTGATACCAATTTAATGAACCAGTTTGCACTGCAAGCCCACACCAGGCTTAAAAAGTCAACTGGTTAGTGCACAACACTGAGAGCACCTTAGGGAGCACAGACACTTACAGACAACATGCTGCCAAAACAAAGCTTTAATTTAGAGGAAAAAATTCTGGCCTCTGGAACTGAAGAATCACCCTGAGATAGGAACTGGGAGTACACGGATAAACAGAAGCAATGCTATGAGTCTACACAAGAGTGATTTCCAAAACTCATCCGCCCACGGCTTTACCAAAAAGCAGCTGGGTAAGCTCAGCAGCAGCAACCAGATGCTGTTGAGTACCCCTGCAGTGCCCTGAAACCAAGTAAAACCCTGCTCGCTGCTCAGCCCAGCCACCCAGGACACCTACGCCCAGCCTACAGCTCATGGGCTCATGGGCTATAGTGCGGACCACCAAATGCCGCCTCCAGCCTGCCACCCGCTGGCACCCATGCACCCTCCAGCATCATTTGCCCCTGGGAAACACAGAAGGGGCAGGCCCACCCCAGGGCGCCTCTGCTTTGGCTCCTGCAAGCCCACAGCATGTTGCGGGGTGCAGTTCAAGCAGGGTTTCATACCCAGCCTCTCTGAAGACAGCAGATCCCACAGCAAACTCCACCTGTCAGAGGAGAGCTGGGGTTGAACCACTGCAGCTCACACTCACCAAGGCGACACAGTGCACACCTAAATGTGGACATACCTAAACATATAAACTGTACATATAAGCTCTCAACAAACCCACATTCATGCACATTTACAGCATACGGTCTTATTTTCCCATGCAAAAGTTTTGTTGCCTCACCCACACTCCCCACAAAAAGAAAAAAGTAAAATTAACAAATCTCCATTGGCTTTCCTCAATCATTAATCATATTAAACTAACAAACATTCTGGTATCAACACTGTTTAAACAGCTTTCTCTCCACCCAAAATCCACTGGCAAATATTTTCACATATAAGATGACCATCCCACAACCCTGCTTTCGAACGCTAATCTAAACTGAGTTCTCCAAGCCAGCACGGTAGAAAGTTCCTCTCTGGGAGGGGGAGTGCAGGAAAGAAATAAGAGAGGGGCCTTTAAGATGAAATAGACTCCCTTGATCCCACCATGACATGGCCCAGACATTCTCCCTGTGGGGGAAGAAAATGTTTCTTACTGCAGTGAGAGTTTTTATAACATTTTTCCCCCCCTTTTTTTTTTCCCCTGTGCAACTTTGCTTCCTGAAGAATGCTTTATATAAAAGACATGACATTTGGCAACCCAGCTCTGCTGCTTAGTGAAATTCTTTGGCAAGTGCCCTACGTGCTGACTGCATTAAGTACATCAGTTCACTTATTTATTTATTTATCTAGGCAGAAGTCAGAGGGAGCAAGCCATACAATTAACCTGCAGCATGGCACTGCTCCATTCAAAAAGAAATGGATGAGGAGCTGGGAAGGGAGGGGCTGGAGCCTCTCCTTTTGGGAAACCTCACCAAGCAAGGAGAGCTGGTTCTCCAGCCTCGAAGTGTTGCTGCTGCTTTGGGGCATACACAGTGATTCTTGTATCTCAGGCATTTAGTGAACATCAATTAATTAATTAATTAATTAAGCCTCAACTCCACAACAAAGGCAGGTATCATTACACACCTATTTTGCATACGGGTAAAATGAACCGCGGGGTAAACCTAAGCCTGAGCCGATCTCACTCAGTGTCCCGAGGCAAGGAGGTGCACTACCCTGCTGCTGCCAAGGCGAGAGGCTACCAGCAGCGACCAGCCGGAGGGAATGGCACCAGCTGCCTGCACACTCACACTTCCTCCATCACGTCCTGCGTGAAACCAGAAAACAGAGAAGTCTCCACATGCCACCATCTTCCAAGGATGCAGCCGTGGCACGTGACATGGCAAACGGACCTCCATCTTGATAAGCACTGATATCCTTTGCACCACATTGCATGCCCATGACATACCTCAGTGCCATGTGCAGCAAGTCAGGGACAGCACCATTCATATGGATCATCCATGGGCATATTCTCACAAAGGCACAACATCTAAGGCTCAAGGATTTGAACAAGCAACCCCCGTTTCCTATTCAAATGCCACACGTTGGGCAGGAGGGCCATGTATCTGTGGATTGGAGTTTAGGCTTACAAGAAAACAAGATGCTTCTCAGAAACAATGTAGTATTTTACTTATGATCACAATCAGCCTCATTTATTTACATCAGAAATGAACAAAGCTTGGGAGCACACCACCAGGGACATCCAGCAACAGCAAGTTCACAGCACCATGAAGTTTTCCAGGGAAATAGGAAGGTGAGATGGGAATGAGAAACAGCATGACATACCTGTCCAGAGAGCAAAGCCAATGGCTAGCCAGTCCCACAAGATTAGAAGGATGAAACTTCTGCACTTAACCATGTACCCCCCTCATATTTTCAGGTCAAGCTGCTAGCAGTGAAGGGCCCGATCTATCCAAGGCACACACACCACTAGGGAAATGCTTGAACATGGGCTGGTGCCTTCCATGGGAAGGAGCTACCAAGTCTCTAGCCAACTGCAGATCAGGCAGAGAAAGGACTTTTCTCTGTCTCAGAGAGCTAAGGGAGAACTGGAGAGTCTGCTTGGCCAAGTGGTGCTGCTTCAGAGGCTCCATGTCCAAGGGCGCAGATAAATCTATCATGCACTTAACCTTTGGAACAGTTTTAAGCAGCTTGGTCTAAAAAAAATGTTACACATTTAGCACTGAAAAGTGTTTTCTACACAAAAGTCTAGAAGAGACAGTTGTGTGTTCTCATCATTAGTGTGCCCCAATGAAAAAGGTATAATTTTGCCCCTAAAAAAGAAAATTGACAGAGCAATCTAAACATGTTTTGCTAGAAGAGTATGAGGAGAACTTTTTCTTTCTTAAATGAAAAAAATCTGGCACCTTCCTGTTTTAAAACTTTTCCTTAGAATTTCTGTCCCTCATTTCTAGGCCATATTCTATGATATCAAAGTAGTTACCACAACTTTATACAGTATACAAGCCCAATTCTACAAGGTTTATTCAAGGCAAACACATTTTAACCAGCCTGCCAGTTTTAGCAGAAGTTTGATGTGACCAAGGGCTCAGGACAGTAAGATACAGAACTCAACGCCAGTTTAACTCTACAGCAATCTTTGCCAATCATCTGTCCTCAGTGGAGCACGTACCTTTGAAAAAAGATTTATGGATCTCAGTGCTGAAAAGGGCTAAAGGGACACAAATCTGTCCACAAAAAAATCACTGGGGAAATTCTCTTCACTTGAGGCAAGGAAATACCAATCTTCAGTGGCACAACAGTCCTCCTCTTCAACCTGGAGACAATACTCTAGCACTTCACGTAGGGATTTCCAGCTTGGTGTAGTGAGTTACCAGCTGGCACACAGGATGCACACCTTGGTCTAGGAGCTGATTCTGGAATTACAGGCCAAGAACAAGCAAGGAAATCCTTAGCACAAGCTGTCTGAAGCTGTGGTCTCATTAGCCCAATATGCAAGCAAATTTGAAGAGGCTTTGGATCTGTGTGCATATGCTACATATCTACATCTGAAAGATGCACATGTCCCAGTGCAAAATTTCACACCAAAACAATAACAATTTTTTTTTTTTTTAACAGAAGAAATAAGTGATGTATTTTAGGGCAAGCCTGGCGATCTCAATAGCCTCAGGTGCAAAAATGCTATAAGGATTCATTACACAACTAAAACTTAGTTACAGATGGTTTACTTGAGGAATCACAGAATCATTAGGCTTGGAAGGAGAAGGACAAGATTATGACAGGAAGACAAGACATAGAGGTAAAGGGTAGGCTAGGACAGAACACATGAGAGAGGGACAAGACAGGGCTGGTTTTGGCTTGACACCTGCCAAGTGAAAAAACAAGCATGAGTCATAGTAAAGGTAACTCAAAGTGTGATGTGACTGTAACGGAGAGCTGAGCACACCACACTGCATGAGTCAGCAGCACAGATAAAAAGAGTGATAAGAAGCAGCAGATGGGACATGTCTTTACTAAAACAACCCTACAGGACACAGGTGTCCTTTACTGTAATGAAGTGGTTGTGCCAAGCTCATGCTGGCTCATATGCTTGCGATACCGTGAATCAAAGAACGCTGCGCACATTCGGAATAGCAGCAGGCAAACAGGTGCAGACAGATCCACATGCAAAAAAATACTGAAAAGCAAAGCAACAGCAACCCCATTGCCATATGTACACACCCTGACAAGTGCCCTGGGACACCACCCTCAGAGCCACTCAGTCAGCGGGGTGGGGAGAAGGAGAAGGGGGAAGGAAGCTGTCACTGGGATCATGGCATTCAACCTGGCCGACAGCCAGCTTTTCTGTTCCTGCTGCTCACTCTGCGCTCCTGGTGGGTGCCAAGGGCAGGAGACTGCAGCATTGCAGCCCCTCAGCCCCTTTCTGCCTCGCGGAGCCAGGAGGCAGCCGCAGCCACACAGCTCATAAGCACCTCTAGAAGCCAAAAGAGCAGCTAGGGCTATTTATGGAGCTATATTCCAGCATACTTGCAGCTCAGGTGGCTTTGCAAATCACCAGTTTAAAGCTCCATCTTTTAACTGAGGATTCCAAACCCCATTTTGCTGTGAAAGCAGAACATTTAGCCTCAAGAGACCAAGCACCATGTTCTTGGACAGCACAAACCATACAGTCATACACAAGGCCACATTACCTGTGAAAAGTAGCCGCTGCTCTGACAACATAAAACAACCTGCAATGGTGGTTCTCCACTGTCAGGATCCCTACTCACTGCACTTTTGAAGACGAGGGCCCTCTGTCACAAGCACAGAGGACAAAGATGTAAGGCAAAGCTCAAATCACCTTTCATCTCATTTCTTGGCTGAGGTAAAATTATACTCTGCCTGAGAGGGTGTAAGTAAAATGCTCTATTTTTAGACACAAGATCCTGCTTCATCAGGTTCATCCAATTTCTAAGAAACAAACTTTGGCAAAGGTCTGCATTTGAGGGGGATGAAAAATGACTTGTTTCATTTTCTTTTAGTGCAGCTCATAGCATGACGAGCATAAATCTAGAGCAAATCTGCTTTAGCCACGTATACATGCCAGCTGTTTTATTTGGGAGAGATAGTCCCTATATATTCTAGCAAAATATATATATATATTTCACTTTTCCTAGTCTGTCCTGCCAAAATAAGCATGTTGTGTCCAAGTATTTCAATGGAGTTAGAAGGTGTGTCTATTCCCCTTGCTCCAAACGTCCTTATTTATAGATTTCAAAAGTTGGCAGGTATGCCAAGGAAGAGCAGTTGCTGAGACTAACATACTCTGCACAGCAGCAGATCTGTTGTAACAGATCAACAGGCACAGAGAGGGAAAGAGACAGAAAAGAGCCACACTCTCCTTTACACACATCCTTGCTTTCAAATGCAGCTTTACAGAGATAATGACAGTAACTGTGTGTTTAAAATAAAGCTGGACTGAGAGCCAAGGCTCATGCAGGCTCACTGACAGAAGAGCTTCGCTCTGCACTTTGGTCACGGACTTTTCTAACCCAAGCATGTGCTTTCCAAGAAGTAGGTAGAGGAACTGCTCTCCTACGGACATTGTGAGCATTAGTAAAGGGGGAAGGCAGTCAGCCAGTAAGAGAAACAGTGAAGTTAACTATTCATTTCCTGTCAGTTTTAATCTTGTCTAGAGGCATTGCTAGCTGCTACTTCCATTTTCTGGCCTGCCTGCAGAGGAACTGCTCTCTTTACTCATTTGCAGAAGGTCCCTCTTAACTGCCCGCAGTTAGCGTCTCTGGTGCTCCTGAAATCCACCCAACTCGGCCCACTATCCGCTGGCTGCAACTGTAGTGAATCAGTCTGCAATCACAAACCACTGTGCTGCCCTCCCCCTTGTAGCTCTGTAAACAAGCATACTTTTGATTACAGCTTCCACTCGCAATCTGTTTAAAAAACAAAACAAAAAAAAAGTTTAAAATGCGCAGGATTCATGGAAGTTGATGCACAACTTTTTTTTTTTTTCAGTCTAATCTTCTTCTATTTCCCCTTGAAGGGCCTGGCCATGCAGAGACACCCTTATACCCATTTTAACGCTGATTTTCACACTCCATGGGCTCTTTGATTTTCTTTGAGCTCACGATGCAAGTGCTTCTATATATTCTGCAAGCAATCCCTGAAACACACTGCACAATTTGCACATGGACACAAAGCGTCAACTAACCCAATTAGCAACAAATTGTGATCAGAACTCAGATGCACACTCAGTGGGGACTCCTTTGTCCTCAGCACAGAAACGTGCTGCACCAACATAACTCCCACCACAGGGCTCTCTAGCCCTCACCACAGGGGCTGCTAAATGGTGACAAACCATCACTGATAGTTCTGCAAAAAGGTCTCTACATCTCTTGGCCACAGCCCTCTGGCAATATACATACTTCTGCACATCTGCTTTCTGAAGAAGCCATCAGATGCACGCATCCATCTAACTCAAGATGTAAGACACAGCTAGGCAAGGGTGACACCCTGCATCAAAGATGGCCAAGGATGAATGTCAAGCTAGGAGAACACAAGGGAAAGGTGTAAACGACAGAGCACAGAGCTCACATTGGTTAAGTGTTAACCAGCACAGCAGGTGCTAGGAGCAGTAACTTCTTCCCATGTGAACTCTGACCAGAGACCATGACAAGTGTGCACAGCAAAAGAAGTTATGGCTAAGAGAGATGAAAGAGGGGGAATCACCTGATTCTTTGCCTGTGCACATCTCTCAAGATTTATCTCAGCACCACATCTTTAATTCCATCCCCAGTTTCCAAGAACTGGCCTTCATAACATGCACTAGGTGCAGAAAATTTGTTTGTCTCGTAGCTTTACTTCCAGCTCCTGTTTGCAAACCTCCTTGAGAAGAAAAACACCAGACTCCACAAGTGATCAGTGTTACCACGCTTGATCCGTATGTGCCTTGAGCTTGCTGCCCCAATGGGACCAACAGTCATCGCTCAGAGAGATTATGTAGGACAGCAGAAAATAAAATTACTAACTTCATTCCTAAAACCTCTCAACAATGCTCAGTCTCACTTCCTCATTTACAACTGGATGAATTTGAAAGACAGTCACTTTTGCAAGATCCAAGAACGTGACTAGGAACACAACAGCAAAGCCTCAAGCCCTGTTCCTCTCCCCAGTCTGCTATGCAACCCTCTTCTCTCCCTCTAGGCACAGTGGAGCGAGGTCACCACCTTCTACATACCAACTAATATATAAGTGACCTCTCTCATGCATTTATGTGTGTAAATTAAGACATACTTTAAACTAAGTTGTGATGATCCATAGTACATTTAAATACTGAATCTATCAAAACCATTTGAAGTCAGGCTGTGTTTTTATGTCACAGTTACAGAAGGACATGTTTGCTGCTGAAGTCTCAAAGACAAATCAAACCTTGGAACTAATAGCAGTTACTGACTACACTTCCTAGACCAGGACTGACTGATAAGCTTGCAGTAGCAGTTTCTTCCGCCAGGCTAGATACGGTAACTTCATCATTTCAATGCGTTTAGCAGGTTGAGTTGAATACTTATAAACAAGGAAACTGGAAGTTGTAAAAGTAAGAAAATAGGAGTTCAAATAATTTCTTAACAGAAGTGATGTACAGGAGTTCAGGATCTATGATCCGCAAAACTCTTATCTAAGATACTATGACAAAAAAAAAAATTGACTTAACAGCTACAACTAACTGTTCCTTTTTAAAATGGCTTAATTTTAATTCAAAACAAGGTTTTTTTGCTCCCTCCCATTTCCCAGCTCCTATTTTAAGGAAGCATTTAGTTACATGACATAAATGTTTCAAGATCTCTTTTTGTGCATTTTTGCTGAATGCTTATTTTCCTGTGAATGTAGCCGGATAAAAGTCACATGCAAAAATATAATCTAGTAAATAGTGAAGAAAAAACACAGAACAACTACAGGCCCACAGAAATCCATCTTGCACCAGATTGCTGGTGGAACATCTGTAGAAATATAACATAGACTAAGTTTAAAAAAAATATACAACTTCAAGTACTGAAATCATTCCCTTCTTTAAGGACCATAACTAAAAAGAGTAAAAGCAAAACAAATTTTAGAAGAAACCTTATTTTAATAAGGTTTTCCTGCTTGCTGATTTTAATCACAATTGAAAGCAGCAATTTAAGTCCCTCTGAAGAACATCCACAGAAGCAGCAGTGCTGATTCATTTCTCATGAGAGGGGACACTCAAGATCATGAAGAAGAATATTAGTTTGCTGACATATGGCAGATACACAAGGACAGGTACAAATGCACACCAGCATTTAAGAAAGGCAACAGGCTAAAGTACATGCACATATATGCACAAGTGAATACACGCCCTCATCCTGTTATCACACTCAATCAGGGCACAGACCGGCATAGCAGCAAACCAGAAGGAGGAAGCTTTTGCAAAGAGGTATCAGCCAGCAACTCTTGAGTGCTCAGGGCAGTTCTTCCAGATGCAGAAGCACGAGGACTGGCCCAGCAGTAGGTTTCTTGGCATAAGCACAGCGCTGCATGGCCAGGGACATGAACACGTGGTAACGTCTGACTGCTCAGAGTTATCATGGATCCTGCCAAGATTACGATAAGCCTTGCTAGATCCGTGCTGGGCAGATGGTGATTCTGCACCATTCTCCGCCAGTGCTCCTAGTCCCAGGATGACAGTGACAAAACACCACTCAGTGCTTTCAAGCCTAGAGCTGCACTAGGAGACAAGAAGCCTGGCTGCTCTCACCAGATCCAAACTACCTTGCCCTACCAACTCATGAATGTCTCCTACATGTGTCCTGCAGAACCTCCACCACCTAGGCTGTTCTCACAGACTACACAGACCTGCTCTTCCCTGCCCTGCCCAGCAAGGGGGACAGGGGAAGCTGCGTTTCAAAATGGAAAATACTTTTTTGTTCTGTAGCAGTAACTGAGTTAGAAGGCTTCAGGGGACCTGCATAAACTTGCAAAGCCATGGAGGTGATCCTCCATACGAGCAAAAGGAGGAGGAAAGTGCTCATGGGGATACCGCAAGCCATTTCCCAAGTCAGGAGGTTACACTATGGGGAAGAACCTCCCCTTTCCCTCTGTGCTGCTGCTCCCATATGCTGAACAGCAAACACATGGGGAGATGGAACCATGGTGGCTGCACAAGCTGTTGAAGTGCTTTCTGGCTTAAAGAAGCAACAGACAAGCTTGAGGTTTGTTCTTCAATTGCTACCTCATGCACTTAATGTAATGAGAAAACGGACAAGAATAACTCATGTATATAGATAGCAGTGAGGTAATTACAGCCTAGTTCTTCTCAGCCTGCTCCCTGACTCTACCTAGAAAAGGTACATAAGTGCAAAAACATTTAGGCTGAAAATACATGATCTCTCTTTTAAAGCTCTACTGTAAAACTTCTGCGCCTCATGGAGTACTGCTGGCTTTACTACGGCCACGCTGTGTATCAGCGAGTACTGATTGTGTTTGCACAATATTTCAATAAGCACAGCCAACCAACATTACTTCCTCTATTTCTGGATAGAGTAATATATTTACAGGAACAGCCTTTTGAAATGTTCCAGTAAAATTAGCTTACTCAGATTGTTTCTTTTTAAAAAAAAAAAAAAGAACTAGAACAGAGAGCAGAAGGATAATGTCACCGCTCTTTTGTGCATAAATCAGCTGTCTAGTTACCAGTGATATGTTACAATAACAAACTGCCACTATCTTTGGAGTTATTTGTTAAGTTATTTGAGATTACCTAAGTCCACAGGATCACAGAAAGAAATAATCTTCATTATTTCCTGGGAAACGACCTTCAGAAGCATGTGCTCCTTCCCCAAAGCAGTGCTCAAAATATTCCTGGAGGAGGTTTGTCTGTTTTATAAAAACCTCCAGCGATGATGCTTCCATGGCTTTCTCAAAGGCAAATGACTACAGCATCAAAATACCCTTATCACTTGAAAGTTTTCTTAAGTGTTTACTTAAGCCTAGCCACCTCCAAACTAAGTGCATTTCTTCTCATCCTAACCCCTGCAGTTGTGCAGTACAATTTATTCCCTTTCTCCCTGTAAGAACCTTCCACATACTTGAACACTTCTATCACGTCTGTTACTGGCCTTCTTGCCTGTAGACTAAACAATCCCATTTCTTTCATCTTCTTTCCCAGGTCATGCTTTCCAAATCTTTGATCATTTTCACTGTGTTCTCCCTGGATGCCATCCAACTGGCTCTTGACTATGTTGTGCCCCAAACTAGATGTTGAGCCATTTCCAACACTGAGTGGAGCGGACAGGTTATTTCATGCCTTTTCTTTAGACACCCCAAAACAGTGCTTTTCTGAGAGGCAGGGATGAGTAAACCTCGTTCCTTGTACAACTGTATGACACCCACAGTCTCAGGTCTATGATCCCCTTCATATGCACTGTCCTGCGCACATGGATGAGGCCTGGAGGAGCTGGGGCTCTTCCCTGCAGGCGCTCATGATGGAGCTGCAGGGCTGCCATCTCCAGGGCTGGAGTGGAAACAAGCAGGGAAGGGAAAGATGAGCTGCCCACTCAGCAGGGCACTGGCAGCCCAGCTCCCACAGGACTGGAGAGCAGGACATGCTGCAGGCTGGTTTTCACTGGTGGTCTGGGAACCAGCTGTGATTTGGAACACCCTATTAAACTAAACCAGGCCAAACTGCCTCCAGCATGGTCCAATTCCAGCTCACAAATCTTCTGTAGGACCACTACTGAGTCGGCCATTCTCCATCCTGTGCCATGTAACTGGGTATTTCTATCCCTGTATGCTGCTTCTAAGTTTGTATCCTGGTTTTTCTTAACCCAAACCACTCCTCCACTTAGTCAGGGCAGGTCTAAACTTTAAGCCTGCCCTCCAAGGAGCCTGCAGCTCCTCCATGCTTCTTATCCTATGTAAATTTAGTAACTGCTGTCTCTGCTCCATCAATCATTTCAATAATGAAAACAGTGAGTATTACCGAAGCCAGGACAGACTCCTGGGGAATCTCACTCACTCCAGTCTTGCAGTTTAACAGCAGATCATGAATAACTACTTACAGTGCCAGCTGAAATTCTGTGCACCCACATTTCAGGCTGGCTGACCAGACACCCAGCCTGCTTCAAAGAAAGCCACATTAGAAAGCATCCAGAGCCCCACATTAAAGAGAGGTCCAATCAAATTGTCATGGGTGATGTTGGAGAGTCTTTGCTAAACACTGCCATAAAAAAATAATGCATGCTGACAAGAGGAATATGAGGGTTAATAACCCAGCTTTAGGCTGACAGAAGAACTTCAACTGAACTGAGACAGCAGGAGCCTGACTTTGCTTCCAGCAAGCAAGAGGCTTGGAAGAAGCCAAATGAAACACAGTGTAAAAATGACAGGAATTTTGTACCTGTCATCAACCACTGCTGACTTATGAGTTAACGAAGATACTCTCAAGAGGTGTGGGTTTGGCTTGGTTTGGTTTGGTTGGTTAGGTTTTCTTAATAAAAATTAAAACGTTTTCTTAGTTCTTCCAGATGATTTTTGAATTGCATTCCTTACTTAATAATTGCATTACTGCTCCTTAATAGCGTATCCTGCTCAGGGATCACAAACAAGCCAGCCAGACAGCAAAGACAAGTTCATGGCTCTCAAACCCCATATTCATGCTTTAATCAACCACAGAAAGCATCCCCAGGCCCACATCAGCACTAGGAGAAGCAAGTGGCAGTGGCTGTTGCCTGAAACAGGGAGAAAGGGTAAGTTCCATGGAAAGTGAAAGGTGAGGCACCTTTCCAACGTTGGCTCCCTTTGCTTGCCAAAATAGCAATGCCTTGCCCACTCCTACAACTTCTGCGGAAGATGCGCTTGCTTCCCAGGAGGGTTTACTCTTGCAATGCCGATGTGCTTCACTGAGGCAACCGATTTCTGTTGTGTAATGCAATCCAGAATTAAACAGTATATGCCATTTGGTAGGTTTTTCAACTGTAAACCGGAAGTTACTGTGGAGCTCAGCGATGCTGCCCAGAATGTTACACTGTGATTGTAGCAGGAAAGAATACATTGTCTCTCCCCCCTCCCGCAACTTACTCTGGAGTTGTAATTTTGCTAAACCCTTTTGTGCTTGTCAGTAAAATACAAAGCAACACATCTGTGTGACATTTTCATCTTTGACGCCTGAGGGCATCACCAGCTGAGGACCCAACAGGGCCACACCAGCGGCAGCCACAGGGTAGCTCTGGGAAGAGCTGCCTGCAGTGGCAGGCACAGGGTAGCCCCGGGAAAAGCGCAGCCAGCGACTGCATTGAGGTGCACAGAGTTCAATCATTCATCTCATGACCTACAGAACTGGGGTAAAAAAAAGTAACAAAAATCAGGAACAGAACCTGCAACCAACATCTCCAGTCCCTTGTGTGAACCAGGAGGAACAGCGTGGCAGATACTGAGGCATACTTTGAATACAAATACACATACATTTAGATTCTTCTTACAGTTTCCAGGAGTTGCACAATGCCATTCCTCTTTAGAGGAATACAGGTCTTTTCTAAAATACACTACACTAACCCAGTTTTCCATAGCAGAAAACTCACCAAGGGAATACTTTTTGCTCATACCAGAAACGTATCCCAAATTACAGTCATTTATAGCCCCATTTTCATTGACAAAAGAAATAGCATCATTCTTTTCTGACAAATATCAGTATGCTGAGAAAGTAATAAATTAATGCTTACAAACAGGTATCAAATAAAGCATCAATCATTGCAGCTAAATTTCAATTAAATCATATGTCATGTAAAAGAAGACTGAAGTAAAAACAAGCTGTATAATCTGAAATCAAAATAAAAATCTGTCTATCACACCAAAGCAGAGTAACTCAACTCTGAGCATGAGCACTAAAGTACCACAACTTGTTAAATGACTGGTCAGCTAATTGTTACTTGCAAAGCTCCAACTATGCTAAATGAAGCCAAATGTAGAGATTTAGCAAAGTACTTACACATGTGGAGCCGTATTTTAAAAACATTTTTTATGTGACAGAGAGCTTAAAACTCTGGAACTGTTCATGTACACCTCTACAACAGTTTCAAGAGACAGAAAATATTCAGAAAGTGATCTGCACTGTCCACATTTTAATATTACAAATCAAATCAGCATTCAGCCTAAGCTGAACATGTATTTCTAGAGACACATCAGAAAGAACCCTGAGGATTAGTCCTAACACAAAAGGATGAGGGAGTTGCTTGCTGTCATCCTGCCAATTTTGCAGAACAGGAGAGTTAGCAAATGAGGCATGTAAAGATGTGAGCAAAGAAATTCACATCTGTGAAAAATGCAGCAGTACTAGGTGTGCAAGAAAAGTACAGGAAGTAGGATCAGGCCCAATCACAAGAACTGCTGACCAGCTGGAAGTCCTTTTGGCCTCAGCTGGAAATACTTAGCACCCTTAAGGCTAAACTTATAAGCCATCCTCATTTAATGCTATAAATTACATTTGAATATTCAGCACTTAACTTTCTAAGGCCCTGACATTCAATCTGAATCAACAGTAAGGCACCAGCACTAGCTGAAACTCTAGCTATATCAAGAAAATCTTCCTGTGTGCCTTCATTTCTGTCTTTTACTGTGAAGTACAGAGTTCTCTCTTTTTTAATTCGTTAGCGTGATAGCAGTATCGAGTATATCTAGCTTACTGCTTAAAAAGCTCATGTTCTGAGCTTTGAAAATCTCAGCTAATGCAGCTGGTGGCTTTCAGAGTGCAATGACAAAGGGAGAGTGTTATTTAAGCATGTAGGTTCATGCTCACACATGTGCAGAGAAAGTGAAGAGGAAAGGGGCACACTGTAATCCTCCAAACCCGAATACAGCAACCAACCACATTCACTGCAGATGGGCAGTCATGTTACAGAACTACAGAGCTGACTCAACGTTACCATGTCTAGCAAGGTGGGCTGACAGGTTTCATACTCTAGGGGAGACGAAAAGCTCAAGTGGAGTTCTGCACCTTCCTGGAGATACCTTAAAAGTCACTTTAATTAATCTGATACATAAGAATGCAAAGAACAAAGAAAAAATAGGGAAAATATATTAACTGAGGAACAAAAGGCTTAACTTACTGATTAAGACACCACTTTAAGAGGTTTCCCCACTTTCCCCGCTGTAAAGCACTTCTGAAAAATTCAACCACTGAGCTACTGCTTTTCTTGACCTTTTCACTGAAAGAGAGCAGAGTGAAAACAGGAAAGAGCTAAAATGATATGCAATAAAGATGCTTCATGTTAGGAAAGTCTTTTGAGTCACTGTTGCAAATTCATTCTGTGTCAGATTTGCCAATACAATAGAATCATAGAACAGTTAGGGTTGGAAAGGACCTTAAGATCATCAAGTTCCAATGCTTGCTAAAGACCATCTATTAACAGCACCAGCAGTCAAAGCGTGTGTATTGTCTCTCAGCTGTTGCCGCAACACCATACGATGCAGCTATTTAGCATCTGCATCTGTTGCTAGTTTTCCACACCCAAAAGCTCGCTTCATATCTTATGACTAATTTATAATGCCTTGAGCCCCAAAGAGATTTGTTCTTCTGATTGCCCTTTTCTTAACAATAATGCAAATAAACATGGAAATAAATCTATTGTCTGAGGAATCCTTCCACTAATTTTGTTCTTTGATGGTTTGGTTGTTTTAGTATAGCTAGGAATCAAGAGTAAAGTGGATCATAGCTTAATATAGAGTGTGGTTAATCTTCCTTTTGCATAATGCTGGTACACTATGGCCCAAATACCAGAGATTTATTTGATGTGTACATGCTTTCAAGCATTAGTAAACAAGTTACAGCCCATTATGAAAGAAGAGCAAATTCAAACAGTTGTGAAGCGCTTTATGTACTAGACTGGCATCAGCAGCGCAAGATACTTGCATCTGCATGTGTACTAGCTTTATAATTTTGGAGACTATTTCATCAAAACACACCTTTTTTAAAAATATAACTAAAAGTAAGACTGAGATCACTTCCCATGTCCTGATGCATTGCTGCCTGAAGCATGATGGAATGGGCAGAGAGACACAGTATTCCTTTTCTCTCTTTTGTTTTTTTTATTAATTGATTTTATTCCTTATAATATAGCCAAAAAGAGGAAGAACATATACTAGAGCCTCATAAATGTATACATATTAATTCCTATTAAAAAAAGCTTCTTTCACTTCTCATTTCTTATTCTTCCATAACTTTAAAGAATATGCTACAGAATATACAGAAATACTCTACCAAATACAAGTGTTTTAATTACTAGACCTATCAAATAAATTACTATCCCACATTCTGTAACTAAAATGATTTTGTTGCTGTTTGTGCACAAATTAAAACAAATTGGTCTTTTAGAAGCTGGTCACAAAAGCAAAATATTAAAGATTATTTTGAATAATGAAATTTCAATTCGGTACATTGGAAGCACTTAAGTGCACAAAAGTTACTTACATGTAGCAGTGCTCCCTGGGTAAGAGACCTAGCATGAGTCCACAGTATTTTAACACACACAGGCAAAACCCACCCAAGCTGCACTGTCAGGCATCAATAAGCCATTCTCACAATATGGTGCATTTTTTCCACCTAGCAGAAGAAATGATCCCATGCTCATACACAAGCTTAAGAGCATAGGACCTAACTCCCTGCCCTCTCACATACATACGTGATTTTCAGCAAGTCTCCCAGCATTTATACTACACACACATATTCCACACATAGGCTACAATTGGACACCACCAGCCACTTGCCATCTCTGGCCTAGATTTTATCCTGCTCTCTGCTGAACACTAACTTGAAATGACTCAGGAACAGTTGCCTGTTTTTTCACCCACAGTAAATGTAGAAGCCACAACAGAGGTAGAAAAAAAGTGGGGGCTGGAGGGGGAAAGACCTTTCAGACAGCAATTAAAAAATCTCATCTACATAGGTGTAGAAAACAAATGCTCCTGGAATGAGCTGTTCAGATGAAGCCTCAAATAGTGGATGTAAAAGTATATGCCTGTGAAGGAGGTTCTGTGAGAACAAACATATCACTGACTGAGTGATGCCAGGATACCACAAAAAAAGCACAGTAAGAAGAGAAGATGCCAATGTCTCAGATAAGCAGTTATGGCCATGTTTACTTAAACTGTTCTGCTGAGTTGTTCCCATTTCAGGCAGAAAACTTTGATTTAAGGAAGAGACTTCCAGTTCTGTCTGCATAGTCTTTTTTGACTTCAAAGCATGAAAGAACTTCCCTTTTCAAAACCAAATTAACAAAGTTTATGTCAAAACCCTCTCTGTCCCAAAAATCTCAAATCTGAACTCTATTAAAAGCTGTGTTTAGTACAGCCAAATGCTCCAAGAATATTTAATAGCCTATAATATTTCTAATGCCCTACTGCCTGAAACCTATGATCTGGAAAGCCAGCCAAGCACACCCACCCAAGGGCAATGACTGCTACAGGGAAGACTGTTATCCCCCTTGGCTATGGCCCTCTGCCACCACTGGTGTGACTAGACCAGGGACTCTCCAGCTGCAGAAAGCAGGCACACAGACCACCTCTCTGGCAGGAGGATGACTGAAGGAAGGAAGACAAATTAAGAAATGAAAGCTGTGCCAAGCATGTAAACATAAAGCTACTCTTTCAAACTTGTGGTGCTGCAGTTTTATGGGTGTGTTTTGTTATTTGATTTTATTGGACCTTCCTTCTAGCATACTGCTTCCCTCATATCACTTAGGCTTCCTCCCATCCATTCCTACCTCACATCCTTCCTGCTGGAAGATTTCTCAGATCACTTCTCCAGTTCAACTACTAACAAACTTGAAGGAAAAAGTCCCTTGACACCAGTGGGGACCAGAGCAGCCATCTGCCCCGACCTCAGATATGAGCATCCAGAACACACAGCAGTACTTCTCCCTAGTCAGCCTAAAAGACGCTTGGGAAAAGCATTTTGATGCAGATTTCACACTTGCTGGTCATGACACTGGAAAACAGAGTTCACGCCTGACAAAAAGCCACACCACATGTTCTTCTATATGAGGCATACTTGTAGGAAAGTAAAAATACCTTTTCTAGTAAGTTATGAAAAGTAGAAACAGCCTCCTGGTACTATTAGAACCGACTGGAAGCTAAAATAATGCTAATTATACAGTTCACTTGAACTCCAGCAAGGCTCCATGATTTCTAGTTGTCCCAGCATGAAGAACACTGCCTGAGCAAACACCCCAGTGGGCACACCCCTGTCCACCATGCATGGGCAAGGCCCACCAAAGCACCAGGAGAACAGAGACTGGAACTGGGCATGACCTGCTGCTCCTCTTCTGTCACCCTGCACAACAGCACCAATGGGCATGAGACAGAAGCAAGGCCATCCCCATCCAAGCAAGAGTTTCCTCCTATATGCAGCACAAATCTGTGCTCCATCTCAGACTTTCCTAAGCACCAAACCTCCTGCTGAAGAGCATTTTCCACTCTCTTGCCAGCCTGACTGCTCAAGATTAAGCAAAGTTGCAGATTACTCCACAGCTTGTTCCACATTATCATGCCAGTGGGTTGATGTGAATTTGCAACAAAGCAAGGGAGGCAGCACACTCTGGTATGAGCCAGGCTGAACTTTCAGGACTGCTTTCTCTTGTTTTGCAGCATCTACCAGGGGTACTGTGAAATTTCTAAAAAATTGTCAGAAATAGCACAAAAAAAAAGGGGGGGGGTGGGAGAAAAAAGGATTATTTGCATATAGCTACATAATTAAATGAGGAGGTTTCACTTCCATGCTTTAGTATCTCAAAAATGACCATGGGAGCATTATCATATACCACAAGGTCTCACGAATGGATGGACAGTTGTGTTCCCACAAACACTGACAGTAACAGCTTATTCCCTTTTGTAATAAAAACAAGTAGAAAATATTTTACCCCCCAGGATGATTTTTCCTGCAAACTATCAAGCTCTCTGAAAACAGCCATAACTACAACACTGCTCGCAGAATGTTTGGGAACTCTAAAGAAGATGCTATATGTTAAACACTGATTTAAAATAAATTCACCAAGCTACCCTGCAGTGTTTTCAAAGTCATCCCACTTCATTACTTTATTAGATCAATAAAGAATTTTGGATATCAAAAAAACTGCATATATATTCAAAGAGAAACACAAAGGTGGACAGGAAAGAAGTGAGAGAACATTGTGAAAATGAAAAAATACAATTAATAATCTACAAAACCACCAGCACACCAAAATGATAACTTTATGATCTCACTTCACCTCTGGAAAGGCAGAGCAGGCTTTCAATCTCTTCCCATTCACAAGCTCCCTAAGGTTTTGCTGGTAAAAGCTGACAGTGAGCTTGCCTTCCTGAGTCACGGGGCTCTTCAGAGGCAGGCTCTCAGTCAGCTGGTTCACAGACCACAGTCTCTGGTCAATACTGCCACCACAGAGTACAAACTAAAAACCACCCTTATACTGCAAGCCAATTAACCAGCGTTAACCACCCACACTTGGCAGTATGCAACCTCCAGGGAAGACTGCAAGTCACATTTTCCCTGCAGTTAGGCATGCATGGTGCAGCACTGTTGTGTCCATTATACCATGTTGTATCCAGTTATCCCACAGGGGCAACGCTCCTGAAGGACAGAAAAATGGGGTTATAGACATTCTGCAGCATTTGGAGTGTATTTTAAAAACCTCCAGGCTTAGCAATTAAATTGCCTTAAAATTTTCTGGGTGCCCTGAAACTGTGCAGGTGTGCAGGCTCACAGGGAGCCCCCATATGCCTCATCCCTCCAACCCATGCGCCAGCTGCACCATCAGCATCAGGCACCTGCTCTCAGGATAAACCTGACCCTGCAGCAGGAAAACTGTGAGGAGCAGCTGCTGCTCTGGGAACACTGACACATCATGGTCTGGCAAGCAGGGAGCACCTTGTTGCACATCCACATGCCACTGCTCCAGGGAACACTGTGAGGGTGGCATTCAGGAAGGCATGCAGGACAGAGGAAGTAGCCAGTATCTAGTATACACCCACGGGTGCTCAGGGAGACATGGGTGCTAGGGTTCAAGCCAGGAGCTAGCCCAGGGCCCTCCCTGACCTCAGAGGTTTCAGGAGAGGCTCATCAGGCTGTGACACCAGCATCTCTCTACCATACAGCTTGCTGTAGGGTGGAGAGGGGGCAGGAGACACCCCTGGTAAAGTCAAATGCCTAAAATGCAATGGACTTAGTTAAGGGCTCGTGGGATATCCACAGGGGTAAGGCACAGATCTAACAAATGCATTTCTATTTAGTTCTCTCCAACACACAAAAATCCAACGACTACTATACACAAATCAGGTTACCAAAACACCACAGGAAAGGGCAGGCAGGGGCAGACAGGAAAAATTAAAATGTTTGCCTTAACAGCACACAGGCAGGCAATGCCCCAGCTTTCACACTTTCAGGTTAAAGGCCCCTAACACTCCCATAACTCACCCCCCGTCTCTGAAATGTTCCCCCACCCCGGGAAGGAGAGATGACAGTCTACTCTCCCAGCATTTGAACCCCTGCTCCTAAGGGCTCACATGTAATTAGACACCCTGTGACTGGAGGCATAGGCAACTTATTTTGCCTTGGCCAAGTGACGCCAGCTGAAACATCTCCAGACTGAACTTACACAAGGCTCTCTGGTCTTGCATGCACCTCTTCCTAGCTGACTCTTGATTTTTCTAAAAGGCAAGGCAATAAACTGCACTCAGGGGAGCAGAGCATTCAGTTACAGGCTTTGGTACTCCACACATATTAAAGAACAGCACAGCAATAATGTTAAAAAAAAAAAAACAAACTCAACTTTCTGGGTCACAGTTCTGACTGTAAGGTTTAAAATCACTAGCTGAGAAACCAACTCCCCACCTGCCTAGTGATTCAGCTTTGAAAGCAAATATATATAATTATTTAGTGGAGGGAAGTTGTGGACAGTTACACCTCAGGGTATTTCCAGAAATGACAAGTATTTTAAAATGCAAATTCACAAATTCTGCAAATTCTGCAGCATCTATAATTTGAATACCTAGTGTACATCCTGGCCACATACCACACTGCTAACAAATACCACAGCGCAAACAGTTTTTCCAAGACTACATACATCCCCAGTGACACATTAGACTGTAGTTTTAAACAATAATACAAAGATAAAAGCATGTTGTATATGGCATGCTTCAGAGCAGTTACCATATGCTCTGTAAATAAACTATGATTAATAGGGCCCTGATGTACAATAACAGGTTGGCCACTCACAGCTCCATGGAAGATTATTCCATTCACCACAAAAATTAGCTGAGGATTAGGCATATGTCACAATTTTTCATTCATATTTTTAACTTGGTCAGCTCTAAGATACTACTGTTGCAGATTAGGGGGGTTTTATTATTCTTATTCTTTAAAGGTCTGATTCTAATTCCACCATCAATTTGCACTAACATCAAGGGAGCAGGTTCAGGAACTATATCAGATTAATTTTATCTTAACAATTTATTTTTGTGCACCTAAGAGCAGCTACACAGCCACAGAGCATTAAAAAAAAAGGAAAGAAAAAAAGATTCATTTAACCTACTATAGTAGATGTAGCTGATACTTTGGGAAACAGTTGAAAAAAAAAATAGAGGAAGTATAGTATGTAAAAAAAAGTAATCTGTTTCGGTATGATTACTCCCAGTTTAGGCTACATTTTGCAGCAGTTCAAAATCAAGATGCTTTTCTAAATCTTGCATTACGAACAGACAGTAAAATAGACCTATAAAATTCAACAGCAATTGATCTTGTAACAGGCCAAAGCATCCCGAGGATTTTATTTCCTTGGGTTTTATTTAGAACACAGGTCTGGACAGTCAGGTGAATAGCTGGTCACAAAATAAAATGTCATTTAGTAGTTACAACCTAACCTAAGGTGGGAGAGATTCACCTTCCATTCTTTGTAGCTCTAGAGGCTCCCCAAATCATCAGCATTTGTGCCTGGGCAAAATGACTTCAATACAGTAACAAACTGGAGTGCTTCCAGGACATTTTCCATCCACTCTGTACATGCTGTGAATCACCTTACAAACAGCATAGCCTTGGAGAGCAAGATCTCTATGTGTCACTACCTTGTCCAGGTCTCCTTAGTGAAAATTCAACAACTTGAGCAAGCTAAAATGTCACTGTCATCAATGGGTTTGTGTATGCACATACCTAGTTTGTGTATGCACATACCTAGTTTGTGTATGCACATACCTAGTTTGCGTATGCACAGCAGCAGAAGAAAAGGTTTTGCATTTCTTGATAGAAGTGCTGTTGTTTCACCCTCTGGACAGGAATGTTGGTGACTGCCAGGGATCCGGGATTCTCCAACATTCCCCTGCAAAAGGCACCTCAGAGGGGTTGTTTCTGCGTAGGTTACCACTGCTGAGACACGAAGGTATTTCAATAGTTCTAGCGACCTGCACAATTTCTCCTCCTACCTACAGTGGGTAACACACAGCTAAAGGAAGCTGCCTACGCTTGGCAAAGCAGAATGGTGCCACTTTGACATAAATATGTTGCAGCACCTACAACTATGTGTACATAAATATTTCAGAAGGTAACCTCACTTGGTTTTGGTTGGCTGGTTTTTGAATAAATACCTATCTTTTTAATTTGTCTGGTAAGCAGTTTGTGCAGACAGAAGTATTATACAGTGCAAAAGTACGCTAAAATTGCATTTCCATTCTAAAGACAGAAGTTACCGTTAATCACATCTGAAAATAACAGAGCCTGAAAGTACAAGATACACTTTTGAAGGGAAAAAGAAATCATAACTACCAAAACCACTTTCAGAATGGAGGCGGACAAACTTTTCCTTCCTGTCTCCCAAAGAAAGAAAACTCCTTTAACTAGCTTGCACTTAGCTAAACAGCTAGAATCAAACTAGCTGTTAGTAGTTTGATGTAGTTTGCATGCTGGCAGTATAATGCCAAAAATGTGCTCTATATACTCTGTGATACAAAATTTTGGAAAGCAATACACCTATCAGCACTATCAGCAGCTAAGCAACTTACCAAATCATCTACCTAACGACATAATTGCCAAAAGCTATCAAGAGATTTATCAACAGTAGGGTACCATCCACAACAACCCTGCATTACAGAGTGACAGAACACAAATATCTCTGTCCCTCAAATGGGCTTGGCTTTGGTTGGCCTCCTCTGTTTGTAAAGTATCTCTTGTGATTCTCAACAGTCTCTATTTTGCATGCTTTTTAGGGGAAATTTGTTACAATGTGAATGCAAAGAAGCAATGGTCCTTGGGCTCCATCACATAGGTAGACTGCAACTTAACTATTTGTAGGTGAAGTGCTGTATTCTCCTGATCTCACCACACTTTTTTATAAGAACCAGTCAAGCCATAATGAACTTACGTTAAGGGATTGTGCACAAACTCATCTGCACAAAGATGTGGTGAGAGCATCTTGCCTATTAAAATAAATTGTTATCCCTACTTTATGCTTACAAAAGAAATTAAATTAGAATTAAATTAAGAATTAAACTTGGCTAGGGATGTTAAAGATAACAGGAAAGGACTCTATAGGTACATTGCAAATAAGAGAGAGACTAGGGACAATGTAGGCCCCCTCCGGAAGCTATCAGGAGAACTGGCTATCCTGGATTTGGAGAAGGCTGAGGTTCTTAATGACTTCTTTGCCTCAGTCTTCA
>WYDI02025026.1:0-96826 GCA_009867235.2 Psittacus erithacus | reverse complement strand
TGAAAGTTAGAAACACAGCGCTGCACCAGCCACTAAGAAGGAGAAAAAATGACTGCTACTGCTGAACCCATGACACCGACCAACAAAAATATCTTACTAGCTGACAACAGCTGATATCTATTCTGAAGAAACCATTAACACTCTGAAATCATAGTCTTGTTCTAAATGTCAAACAGGCTTGTAAAGATCCAGGCTTCAAGTCCACAAGTGGACTTTTCACACAGTGTGTTTATTTAGACAAAAGATCAAGGCAGATGCTTGTAAACAAGCTAGTGGAGAATTCCTTTTTTAAAGAAAAAAGGAAACACACACATCAAAATGGTAGCAGAAGAGCTTAAAGACATAAACCAGACATATCTCAGGAAAAATTGATTATTTTTCTTTGCTAGAGATAATCTGTTTGAAGTCTTGCTTGTGGGAACCAGGTAGTATGAGGATGAGGGAGTATAAGGCAAGTGATATTTTCTTTCACTATTTTGAATCAGTATTCAACCATCATTTTTTTACCTTATGTTTTCTATTTCTAATTTTCTTTCAGATAATAATTTGTATTACAGATATTAGAGAAAATTTGGTGCCCCAGAGAGATTTCTTAACACCAGTGATTATCGCTAAAAGCAGTAACTTCTTTACAGCCCCTTTTTACACAAATTTCTTTAAAATGTTAAGGAGAAAAATACGAACTGAGAAGATTTTAGAAAATGATGCTAGCAGTAATCAGCTCTGGGAGTCCTGAGGACAAGAGAAATAATACAAGCAAGGAAGCAACGCTTACCCATACAAACCCCTTCCCACATCCTTTTCATTTACCTCACGTCCTGTTGCATTAGCACAATTAAAGCTAATCCCAATCAAACAATAAAAGAAAATCTAGGGTACATGGAAAAGAAATGCCTGCTCCTAGTTCTTCACCACTAACCCTACTTGTAGGGTTTTGCTCGCTTTTTTTTACCATCTAGGGAAGTCGAATCATGTTGCTTCCTGAAATTAAAATAAATTATACTTAGGGCAAATAAATTTTATAGAGCCAAGATACACTGGTGTTTTTTTTCATTTGGCATTCTACACAAGCCCGAGAAGAAGGGAATCCATATTTCATTTTATCAAGACTTTTTCAAAAAACAGTAAAACCCAAACTGCTTTGGGTTGCATGTGAATAACGCATGCTAAAGACGCTCATTTAGCCAAAGAGGTGCTCAAAAAAATGGGTAGATGGTTATAAATAGATTTGTACTTTCATCAATAGATGTAAAAGCATATATGCAACTGCCATTTTCCCTGCGCACGCACATGGTTCAGAAAGCAATCTGTTTCCAAAGGTTTCTTTGTGTCTTAAGAGCTTATTGCTAAAGGGTAGTTGGCAACTATAGACCACTTACTTTCAGGTATGAATGAGAAAATACGTATTCAGTGTTTGCACTTACAAGATTATCAATGGAAAGCATGGAAAGGCTGAATGTACAAGGAAACTTATTTATTCACTGCTAAGAGGTTTTTTTTTTGGTCAGCCTTGTCTCTTTTTTAATAAAGTAGTTTTTCTACAAAAATACTACTACAGATCAATGCAGTAGATGTTTCCTGCCATCCCCAAAAGCTAGATATTTCCCTGTTTTCCCTTATGTGTGCCACTAATTTCAGTGGCTATAGCTATAATACCAATTATAAAATTAATATGGCCATGGAAAATGTGCACAAAAAACAGAGCAGCTACTGTATTTTCCCACTAGGTTCTGTATTAGAAGTGCTGGACCCTTTCCATTATAAGACCTATTTTCAGTTGCCTAATTTCAGCTATGTTGTTAAAATTTTCCATGACAAGGTTCTGACCCAAGACAATTCAGGGGAGAACATTTTCAGCTCTACTTGTTCGATCATTTCCAAGAGGCATCTTAAAGGGTACTGGTGATTTTCATTTTAAACAGATCCTGTGATTCTGGACTTAGAAACAAGTATTTTGGCAGGATGGTTAGTTTGTCCACAATGTGGCAAAGGAGATGAAGTCAATGTGGAAAGGAGCGAGGATGGGAGAAGATGGGATGGTGCATGGGGAAAGGAAAAAGACAATACACTGGTGATTGGGATGAGGGTGGTGGAAGCATTCCTTCTCCCTGGTAAGGCAGGGTATGGAAGTGTCTTCAGATGGAGAACACTAAAACTGGAGAGAAACTGTAGGAGGGAGACCTTGGGAAGGAGCTAGCCAAGCGGGAAGGGGAAAAGACCAGACAAGGAACAATGCACTGGTGGAAGGTGGAGGTGGCAGAACAAAGAGTGTAATAGCAGCTGAGAAGACCATGCTGATGTGAGACTGGGATAACCAGGGGGGAAATTTCAGATGGCAAGCCTGAAAGGATTGGGTAGGTAAGAAAAATTACACTGGAAGCTGGAAAAATGTGGAGGAAGATGCAAGGCTAGGGAAGAGACAGGTCTGTCAAAGAAACAGATGGGATGAGAAAGGTAGAGCAGAAGGCCAGACTTCGGGCTGGAAAGAAGTATCAGAAGAACCCATGCTTCACTGGCAAAACAATAGCTGCCTTTTAAAAGAATGTTTTTGTCAAGTGAAAAGCTCAGAAGCAAAAAAGTTTCTGATTACGACTGTCTGTGTAACCCTGGCTCAGTCTTCTTTGGGGTATTTTTATCACAGCTCTCAGATTAGCAACTGTTTGCTTTCATGGCACTTCATGAAAATTAAGGAGATCAGAAAAAGGCTGAAAAAACCATAATCTATTTTGCTAGAAGAACAACTAGACAAAATAAGATGTCTGAATGCCTTTCAGCTTTAGTCTCCTGTACATTGGTACTTGTCCCAAATCACACCTAATACCAGCTGTATCAGAAGATAAATGTTAATTTTAAAAGGAGCTCCATAAGGGATATGAAACATTCTGATTACCCATGTACAGCGAAGAAAAGACAAAGAGGAGATAATGTTAGTGAAAATATTTTTTCAAAGTGTGAAAGTAACAGAGAAATAGGCATTAGAGAATTCATTGCAAAAGAAAAAAAGAGGCAGTATACTCTAGGTAAGTGAAAGTCATCAATAACATCATCCTTTCCTGAGAACTAAATAAGAAACAACCTGTACCAAACAACAAATCAGCAAACAGCACAATGGAAGGCAAGCAGAGGCATATTGCAGAGACATCTACTTGAAGGCAAAATGTAACTGTGATCTATGTTAGAGGTAGGGAAAAAAAAAAGAAGGTATTGTAAAGCTAGGAAAGTTTGACAAGCTGCAGAAAAGTACAGAGAAAATATCTGAAAGCATTACAAATACTTCAGATTTGCACCTAAAGCCTATCTACTGGCACTGTTAGGATTCAGGGCCACCACAGAATCAGAATAAAAAGTCCGGGCAGGAAAGCCTAATATAAGCCAGCAAGACTAGAAGTTACACAAAGTATAGGGTAGTATTAACAGCAAAGACCCAGGAAAAGAAAGTGTAGGCTAATTTTTCTTCAGTTGTTCCTCATCAAATTTACTATACTTGCACTCACAGTGCAGCAAATAAAGTGTATGCTACCAACAGTGCTGTTTTCTCACTCATAACTGCAACAAAACTCTTTAACTAGGATTCTGCCCAGATAGTGATGTTCTTTAATATACAAAGGCAGCCTATTTCAATATAAAGAAAACACAGGAATTTCTGAAATAGTCTGCCTTATTTCCCAGAAACTGCTAAAATCTTCTAAATTCTGTTGTCAAAGATGGATGAAATATTCAGGGATTCCCTTTCCCATGGCCTTCTCTTAGTGTCTTCTGACAGCAAGGCTTTGGAGGATGAATGAGTTTTAAAATCCACTGCCTCTTTATCAAGCAGCCAGTAAAAAAACAGAAAAGATGCAGTGAAATGTCATCCTCTCTTTTAATAAAATGCATTCTTCAGCTTTTTTAATGGAATGGTAAAATACTTCTTTTAAAGGTCACTGCAGATCAAGAGTTGCAGTCAGAAAACAATGTTTAGAGTCCACTGAATTCTTTTGATGCCCCCTGCAGGCCATGCTGGATAGAAAGCATAAATCCGCGCAGGAAAAAACCCGGTAGGTAGTATCAAAATACCTATTCTACTGAGAAATAGAGCTGCTTCCATTTTAGCTTGCCTCATGAACATACTGATATGCAGTCCTTCCTGTTCCAACACGCACAGGCAAAATGCAAAACAGTTCTAGATTCCTTCTCACTGACCTAATTAGGCAGAAAAACGAAGCATGGCGAAGTGTAACACCAAATATGGGGGTAAAATTGTAGAAGCTTGTGGTACATGAGACTCCGAGGAGTCAGCTCCATCCCTGTGGGGACATGCAGCTTTGCTGTTTTCAAACCTAAGGATACCAATGTGTTGTCAAGAGCTTTCGCCCTCATGTGATAGTGACTCATACAGATGAGAAACTACTGAAATGAGTCAATGGCAGGGCTAACATGGAGTCAGGCACTTTCAAGCAGCTGAGGGCTTCTTATTGTGGTGGCTTATCCCTGTTAAATGCCCTTCAATACTTTATGCTACCTGCCTTAGGGTCAGTCATTGCTAAGCTCTGTTCTCCAGCTGGTGCAGGGCGTCAAGATCCTTGGGGACAAATGTGATAGGACTGCACTAGCTGGTTATTTTTCATTATTTTCCTTTTTAACCTCAGAGACTGCACACATTGTATAAGGTTCTATTTTGCTGGCAGTTTGGTAAAGGCTGGCTTTATGAGATTAAATATTCTACTTCAGTACTCAGGAGGAGGGAAAAACTGTAATCACACATCATTAAATGAATCACCCCACTACCCTAACAGGATGTAACAGGATACAGTGCACTGCAAAAGCTTGCTTTAGAAAGTTAAATTTACTCTTTCTTTAAAAACCAGGATCAATCACCCATCTTTTTTTTTTTTGAGAAAAGATACATAAGACCCGGAAGGCACCAGGCAAGTACGGTGGGATAATTCCCACCTAAAGTATAGTAAGGGGACGATTAAAGAAGAAACAGAAGACGGAAATTTCCAAAGGATGTTTGTGAGATGAATTGCAGGGAAGAGAATAGCAGCGAGAATAGATAATTAGCAGTGGGAAATTAGTACAAAGGAATGTAAGGTTCTCATAACCTTTTTGTTCCTGCTATCATCTGGGTTTTAGAAAAAAAGGAAAGCCCTCTGAGACAGGTTGTCGAAGTTTGATGGACACACACAAGCTAATCTGGGATCATTCTGGACCTCTTAAATCAACTTGCAGTGGTTCAGAGCCAACATGTAGCTGGTGAGAATACAATGGGTATGAAAGAAAGGACACGAGGTGCAAGTGAGCCTCTCCAGAGGAACTGCTGCTATTATCTGGTCTCCATTACACAGATGTTAACTCTGAACTATTCTCTGTGCTTGTTTGATAGCTGGTGTCTAAGGTATAGTGCTTTTCTCCTGAAATGTCATCTTCCTATTGTGAACAGTGAATGAACTGCCATGCTGAGGTTTGGGAGTGGGCTGGGGTTTTTCCATAGGGTTTATCTCTGCCAGCCTCTTGCAAGATAACTCTGCCTTGGCGGAGTACTCAGAAGAGATGGCTGTTTCAAGTCTTGCTCAGTTTAGGGAAACCAGAATAACTTTTCAGATTTATTCCTCAAAGGGGACCAAGCAAACTTCATTTCCTTCCCAAAGAGCAAAAGGAAATTAAAACGAGTGTTCAAAAGGAGTCAAGTATATTCTCAAAATGTTTGTGAGAAAGTCAGTTTTAGTTAAGGCACACACACATTATCGGGATAAAGCTTTCAGAGCATCATCTATTTTACTCATATGTTGAAAATTCAATGTATTTACAGTTCAGAGCACTTCTTTGCACCCAACATTGTTCACCTCAAGACTTGTTCTGATTTATTCTGCTAACTGGAGGGACAGTGATGATTCAGACTTCTTCATGCCACAAAAAAAGTGGCATGAAGAAAAGCTCTGATTCCAGCAGATAATAATGGTGAATGGAATGAGAAGAAGAAGGGAATAGACTAACATCACGCATCTTATTCCCTGAGCAAACATTACCATTTGAGCATCCACATTCAAAGAAGCTGATCCTTTCTTTACAGACTATAAGTAAATGGAGGCTAGGGAAAAATCCACACCATCCATATCTTAATTTAGGGTAAGTGCCAAGACTTTGGTTGCTGTTCATCTGTGGGGTGCCCAGCCCAGTGTACAGTGAAAGAGTTGCAGTGAGCCTTTAGGATCCAGCCGAAACCTCCCCTGGGGAAAACATCATCCAGGAAAGGTCCTGTCCCTCAAGCACATCACTGGATCACTGCAGTTATCCTCCTTATCCATCCCAGCTCTGACTGTGCACAGGAGTTGAGGTCCAGAAGGGGAGTAGAAGTGATTCTCCCTTAAAACAGAACATGTAATATGAGGGACAGTGAAAGGGGAAGGTAATTTAGTTTACTAATGATCTTATCTCTTCTGGCATGAGGCATTTGACTTGAACTAGTTTTATAGGATCCTGTGTTTTGCTAGATATTTAGTAGTAATTTGGAAAATGTAAGCACTTTTTAACTTGTTATGAGAGAGGATGAAATTGAAAACCTCTTTGCTCAACTCAAATTGTAACTCTCATGATTTTGTTTTCCAAGTTTTCAGAGCAGAGGTCTCATGTTTCTAAAAATTCCTTTAAAAATTAATTGCTTAACAGTGTGTTCAGTGATATTTCAAGCACAAACACAGTTAATGAACTCAGCTATTGCCATATGAGCAGTACATGAAGCTATATCATTTCAGACTCATTTAATCTCTTGCTTTCATTCTTAATTCTTGCAGCTTCAGAAATTGGCAAGATGGCGGCCTCCAGTTCCCTACTGAAGGCTAGGCAAGAAGTCTATAAAGTTGTTTTCACTGTGTTGTCATTTTAAAACAAGGGGTAAGCAGGAGCAGCTGCCCTGGCTCTCCTATTGATGGCCTGCAATGCTTAATCTCTGAACACAGGCCATTGCTGACTTCTAAGGCCCCACTCCAGCTCAGCAAAGCCAACAAAACCGTTGTTTTAGACTGTGTCATTTAATCATCCAAGGTAGGAAAATATCTCACAGATCTGAGACAAGAAAGGCATTTGCTGCTGTGCTTATTTTGCTTAATGGTCTATCATGTCTTCCCATTTAATCCACATCTTAATACAATATGAAGAATCCTCTAGGCACCCTTTATCTAATACCTCCTACAGAAGAAATTGCTTTCACCTCTTTAAGTTGTTCTCACTTTCACAGTAATACAGCACAGGAAAAGAAAGTTTCTGATGATTTGCAGCAGGAAGCAGATAACTTGCCCTCCTGGCATCACTAAAGGAGAAGCAGAAAATGTTCATAAACACATTTCTAAAAGGCAAGATCAGAAACAGTACACTGTAACTTCAGAAAGGCCCGAGCTACAGAATTTGCATTTATGCCCTGAACCTCTTGAACTTTGAGATTGTTCAGCTCTCAGATACAGATCTAAGGCTGCTTTTCCATGATATTATAAGCTAATTCTGAATTTTAAACACAGCACTTCTCAAAGGTTCTGTGTGTTGATGTCACAATTGTTTCCCAAACAATGGGAAATGAGAAGGAAAAAAAGCAGCAAAGTTTGGGAAGGCTGAGAGTGCTGAAAAGCTGCGTATTGAAAAAGGAGCTAGGGGTGTTGGCCAAAAGCCTGCTGAACATAAGCCAGCTTGTGCCCAGGTGACCTATATCAAAACAAGCGCGTTCAGCATGGCCAGGGCAGTGATCATCCCACTGTACCCAGCACTGGTGAGGCCACACCTCGAGCCCTGTGTTCACTTTTGTGCCCCTCACTACAAAAGAGACATTGAGGTTCTGGAGCCGCTCAAAGGAAGAGCGGCAAAGCTGGTGAAGGGTCTAAAGAACAAGTCTTACGAGGAACGGTTGAAGGAACTGGGATTGTTTAGCCTGCAGAAAAAGAGGCTGAGGGGAGACCTTGCTCTCTACAACTACCTGAAAGGACTGACAAGCGATAGGACAAGAGGCAACAGCCTCAAGTTGTGCCAGGGACAGCTTAGATTGGCTATTAGGAAAGATTTCTCCTCTGAAAGGGTTGTCAAGTATTGGAAGAGGCTGCCCAAGGAAGTGGTGGAGTATTTATACCTGGAGGTATTCAAAGCTGTGTAGATGTGGCGCTTAGAGACTTAGCAGTGCCAGGTGAATGGTTGGACTCCATGATCTTAAAGGTCCTTTCCGCCCTAAATGATTCTATGACTCAAGATATTCAGGTCAGAAGTCTTTTTCTTCTATGTATGCAATACCCTACAAACCTCTGCTCTGGACCTTGAGACAGTAGGAAGAATACTGAAGGAACATTTTAGAAAAAGCCTCCCATGTAAAGCACCAATACAGCTTTCAAATGTATGTTGGTTTCAAATAAATATTCACCTAATACAGCAAAATAAGCTCCATCATTTTGACATTATCAAATAAAAAAGTCTAAATAGATTTTCCTCTAAACCTGAAACACTTCTGACTGCTCAAAAACTTCCTCCAAATGAAAGCAAGCAAGTATTTTGTGAAGCTTGGCTTCAGATGTTATTCTGAGAAAGATTAGATAGTAACTCTTCCTTGAGGCCTTCTGACATTAGATTTTTGCAGAGGGAATGAAGAAAGGATTTTTCCGAAGTTCGTTTATATTTTTATAAGTATTTAAATACTACAGGATACCAGACCCTGCAGAAGGTCCAACATTTGCACAGCCAAGGGTTTGAGCAAAATTAATTCACAGATGGATGTACTTCCACAACACCACATGCCCAAAGCTGGCAATAAAAACTAAAACCTGCTGTTCATTTGAAGGCAGGAACTATGGCGAGGTGCAGCTGTTTGTTTGAGCTGAGACACTGCAAAATAAACTAGCTAACTAACATCACAAGTTTTCACCCACACCCTAACCTGTCCATTCAAGGCTTTAATTGCATTTATAACAGAGACCAGAAAATATGCTATAGGAGGGCTGGAACAAATATCAACAGACTTTGTTTCAGCCCTCCTGGAAAACAAAGAAGGCTAAGAGAAAGCAGATATAAGTGTGCTAATTCAAAGGGCCAAGAAAACTGTGTGAGGTTAGAGAGAATGGGAAAGAAGGTGGCAACAGCCTGAAAATGTAGTGATATGGCTCTATGAATAAGTGATAGTCTTCTGGGTATTGTCTAAGTCCTGTGTAAAAAGAAAAGGAAAAGGTATTTGCTATTGCTGAAATGAAAATCTGAAAGAACTATCTGGTAAGCATGGTCACTTGGTGATTTTGGACACAGGATAATCCGTTTAGCCTCAATACTTTTGGATCTGAATCAAAAGAAACAATCTCAAGAAAAGGTTGGAGTCACACAGTTACTGGTGCTGTTTAAACGACTCATTAGTCAAAACTCTAAGCCAGGAAAAGAATGCCAGATTTTATTGATTCTCCCACTTTCAGAGGCTGAAACTAGTATCATTTGTCCTGCAGGAGAGATCTGTTCTGATTCTTCTGACCATACAAAGGGAACACAATAGGCAGCACTGAATGCTCTGAAATAGTTTGCAAGCAAGTATTTGAGTGAGAAAACAGAAGTCAAGGTTTCCTCTTTTAACTCCATGGAGCAGAGACATCACAAGGAAAACAAAGAAATGGAATAAATTCTTCATTCATCTGCAACTCTACAGAAAACCTTCAGAAATTTACATAATATTTGGATGGAGCCTCATTCATACAAAGGCTGGACTGTATTCCAAGCAAAGCTGTTTCTTTCATGTTGTTCTTTATAGATTATGCTATAGGCCTAGACAGGTTAGACAGAGGCCCTGGTTAATCAGCGGAGTAATTTGGATTCAGCAGTTTGGTTGGAACAGAGCTGTTTTGTGTTTCAAAACCTACTGAACTATCCATTTGGACTGTAAAGGCTGTAGCAGAAGTAAGTTTGTGGTTGCATCTACATAGATTTCTCAGCCGTAAAAGGATGAGCTTATACTGTTCACTTGATCGGCCTTCCCATTTTTATCCTTAAAGAAAAACATTGCAGGAGAAAGCAATTGAATAGCAACATCGCTGGACACTGAGAAAAAGCTGCTGTTTGCTCCTGTGTCTGGATTAGTGGAAGCGATTCATTTGAAGATGATACTAACTGTTCAGTAACCATTGTTCACTCCCTGACTTCTTTACAAGGCAGAAATCAATGTGGAGTGCTCCATTCACTAAGCCCAAGCCGTTACAATTTAATGTGCAAGCTCATTCTGATTTCCCAACATGACTATTGCACAGAATGCTCTGCAAAGATATTTAATGCAAGTCAGCCACGTCCTTCATCACTGGCTTAATGCTAATTGCACTGCACAGACCACAGGAAGAAGACTTTTAAGAGCAAACCCTTGTGCTAGGTCTTCTTGCAGCCCAAAGGCATGAAAGTAAGGCTGGAAATCAGTCTCCTGGAATTTCAGTCACACAAGAAAATTCAAAGAAACTTCTAGTTTCTGACCAAGCTTCTTGTAGTGCTCACACTGATTTTGCTGACCCACTGTTTCCACAGAGACTTGGTTTTGAAAATAACTGCCCATAGGGTAATTAATGCATATTAAAAGAATTTGATAGCAGAAGCAACCTGCTGTGATCCTCTTGACCACAGTCCAAAGATGCATCACTCTGGTTGGTGTGATTAGTAAGACATCAGTAGCCTATCACTATACTGCAGAAACATTAGTGCATATTGTTGCCTTTCTCCTGGAGCAGTTGCTTACAGGTGATACAGATTAATGCCATCAGATATTAAAAGCTATTATGATCTCATAACATAATCATACATGGCAGATTTTTTTTAAGCAAATCACTTATTCCATCATCATCATTGGAAGCTAATAGTGTTGCATGTGAAGGGAAGGTTAAAGTCACACTATTAAAGTATAGTATTTCAGATACTCAAGAAAGTTCAGATGTGCAGTTTTTTATTTTTGACAAATTCCTGTAAAACACACTGAATATGATGGAGCTACATACATAGTATTGTAGACCAGATTCTTCAAATCAGAGCAGCTACTTGCTATTCTCCTGCTAGTGTAATCTATTAAACGGTCTTAATCTGACAAATGAAGGATAGCAGCATTGCAATAATGGTCTTCCTATCCCCCTATAAAGCCTGCAAATGGGCTCTAAGAACTATTGCTGTCATCACACATCAGAGGCAGCCATACAGCTCTCCCTCCATGAGCTCACTGCAGCTGGGTGTGCAGGACAGGAGCAGAAGATCTGGCAAAGCCATGCTTCCCATCAGCTTGAGCACACACTGACAGCAGCGTGATCCATTGCTCGGCTACACATTGGGGTCTAGCTATTGCTTTCTACTTTGATTTGTTTCTCAGAAAGACCAAATTGGCAACATTGCTTTCTTATGCCAGCAATGCTAAAATGCATTTCTCATGCTGATTTCAGCTCGGGTGTTACTCACGCTGCCAGAAGAGTTGCCAACCCAGCATTCTTCCTGTGTGAGTTCCCCAAAGGCTGAATTTTAGACCATGCATACGTGGGTCCAGTGTTTATTTTTGTTCTTCTAAGCATTTTCTAAATTCCTCTCCAGCTCAGCATGGTGATACCTGATGAAAAGCAGGTGAGCAGGAAGCTGTTTAAATGCCCCTTGCCCAGCCATGCAGCAAGTCATGCTACTTACAGACTTCTGTAAGTAAATGAGAGGGATCAATAAAAAAGGCTAAACTATGCTTTTGCAACAGTATAAGAAGAACAGGTCCAGGACCACTTTGGATATAGAATACATTAAGTGACTTCTCGAATAGTCTTGATCTAATCTTGCTTGTGGCAATACATGCACTTTGTGGTGTTCCAGTCACTAGCCTGCATTGTACTGGGTGCAGTGGTCTGAAAAGCCTGGGATAGTTTTGTTTGGAGACTGGAGTGGCTGGGAGGGAGCCACAGGAGCACACTGATGATTGAAGGAATGCACCAAGCCAGAACTCATGTCCAGTAAGTACCTTATTGGGTCAACACAAGTTATAAGGCTTCTACCTTTTAATCCATTTGACACTGTTGCAGCCTTTTGACTTATGAAGGAAGGATGCAGCAAGATGTTTTTGCTGAAGATGTTACTATTTTGTAAAGTCCGTGATGCAAATTTAGAGCAGCAAGTCAAATTCACATCAAAATGTGAGCCCCTGGCCCAGCAGTCCACCTAAAGACATGCTTTCTGACCTGGGTGAAATGTGTGTCTAATATGTCAGCTAGATATTTTGACAGCATGGTGTTTGTGTGTTGCGTGTGTTTTAACCATCTGGTAAGCACATTAATTTCTCCAGGGAAGGCAGAGACAGCAACAAGCATGACAGAGATTTATGCAGTTTACATTATGGATTTACACCCGACCGTGAGGTCGCAGCACTGCGCCCCTGGAGCAGGGTTTGGCAACAAACACCAGCACGTCAGAGGAGAGCAGACACAGCCCTTGCACTCTCAGGGACCGCATTTCTTCCCCTCTTGGCAGCTGACAGGGATTTCTGAGAAGCACAAATATGAGGAAAATGACCCTGAGCAGACCATCTGTGGGAGGTGCCACCAAAGCTCCTGGGAGTGCTACTACAGCACACCGCGATGTGCCAGTCTGGTTCAATCACTGTTTCCGCAACATAGCAGGAGCAAGCCACAGGAAATTGTGTGAATGCAGTAACAACATGAAGGGGACACCAAAACCAGCTCTAACACGGGTTAGGGGAAACCAACACAAATAAAAGCTGGCAGGCTGTAACCAGCAGGGTGGAAGATCTACTTTCAGAAAACAGGCAGGAAAGGTGTGAGGGAACATAGCTTCCTTTCATAGTTGTTGGTTCTCCGACTTTGGCACAAAAAGAAAGCATGCGGATTTTGTGCTCTGACTGACTCCAGGTCACTGGAAAAAAATACTTCCTTTAATTTTAAACACAACTGCTACACAAAATTCTGCTGCTCCTACAAGAGCTGCTGGAAGGTAAACTTTCCCCTTGTCACCTTTGAGATGCTCACAGAGTCAGTTACCATGGCTGGGGATTCCACAGTCTCAACCTCTTTCTTGGCAATGAATATTTCTGTCCTCCCCTGTTAACCTCATTTAAGGTTTTGCATGAGGCAGAGGTTCAGTCCCCTTACTAAAGTCATCCCTGTCTCCCCATTCTTTTCCACTGTTGGAAGCCTAGACTTGTTTACCAAGTCAAACAGGTTCCAGTGCAAAGGAAGGTACCCCAAAAATCCTTCACTGTTGTTTGTCATCACTTACAGTTAAAGCAATTTCTGGTTTCAGCTTTAAGTCATCAGAAATTTCACCCCATTTCAGCAAAAGCAGCCAAATGTTTTGCTAAAGTGCATCAAGATGACTGAACTGTTGATATTCAGGTTTCCACATCTCAGAGGGCAGGTGCCAGATGAGTATTAGAGAAGGATCAATTACATGACTTTCAGGAAAAATGTTTGGGTCTTTCCTATTACTGTTAAGTGACATGTAAATGCTCTGAAGTTTTGGTGGGTAGCAAGCTACAGTTTGGCTTAGAAAATTGATAAAATTCCTCTAGAATAGGCCTTTCAGATGAGTGCAAACCAAAATACTGTTAAGATAATAGGTAATAGACATTGGACATAGTCTGTGCATAAGTGACCACATAAGCCTTTGTGTTCCCCAGTTTTTTGCTTAAAGATAGTTATTTTCATTGTTGTTTTTATGTGATTATATAGAGGGGATGGAAAAACAACCGAGTGACGTATCTCATGAGCACTTCTGCGAAGGTGAAGAGGGTAAGAATTTGGCATCCAAAACTGTTTCAACTTTACAGCATATCCCAAGATAAGTGCAAGCCAAAACACTTCTTATTTATGTCAAAGTTGTTTCTCAGGAAAGAACAAAATGTGGAGGTCTAGCAAGAAGCTGGTTTAAGGAACTGGTTTAAGGATTTCTGTACCTTTCACCTACAAATAATGAGCTCACAAAGAAGTCCTTGGTTTTCCATATGAATGACAGACTATTACCTTTCAAAATGAAAGTTGTGTTGAGAGTGGATATGGCACAGTGAAAAATGGGTCGGCATGCTGCACTGCCATCAGTTCACAGCTCTAATGTAAATGCTATTCCATTCACTCCATCCACAGCCCTAAATAATACAAAGAATCCATCTTACAGAAACTAAATTTCTATATAGTTAAATCCACAGCCATGGAGTTTGATACTGCACTTGGAACCAATCTATTTCCTTGGGGAAAAAGTAGAGTATGAAATTTCATCACACATGTTTGTCCCTGCTAAAGTACTACTCTAATTAAGGAAGGATCTTGTGGTTAAGACATGTGACTAAAAGGCAGCAGTGACAGGAACAGTGTACAGCTGCACTACAACTTAACAGAAGTTCTGGTTTGAGTCTGCAGAATTAGGAAAATTTAGTCGTAACATAAAGTAGGCAAGATAATGTGCATTAAAATCCATCTGCAGAAATAATTCATAACTGTGCATTGTACCATATGCAAACGCAGAGCAAGAAGCTATTTTCTTTTATTGAAAATGCATTTTACGTGTTTTAATGAATACTAAAAGCATCAAGAAGTTCAAGGCACTGAATTGCACTTCATTTGAAAAGTTTCTTCTAATTTGATAACTTTCTTCAAAGTATTTGATTTAGAACTTTTGTTTCTTTTTCACAGTGTACGCTGGAGACATTTATAGTATAGCTGATAAATGACTAATCCACTCAGATTGCTTAAATCTCATGTTTCAATGCATGCTCAATAATCAGAGGGCCAATATCATCTCTGAACATACTTGAACTGCCCTTAATTAATTGGGGTTTAGGAGCACAAAGTTGTAAATCCAAGCATACCTGGTGGATGGAAAGCTAGTATAGATTAACCCCAACTAAAAAAAAATGCAAGTTACTTCTCTCCTGCATAACATATTTGGCATGTAGACCTCTCCTTTGAACAGCTCTAACCAGAGGAATTTCATGTTGCTTGCACACATATCAACTATAGGCCAATCAAGACTTGCAAATTAGAATTTTATTAGCCAGAACAAAATTAAGAAGTAATCTTTAAGTGCAATACTTAAGCATCATTTTTTCTCCTTTTTATCTGACAGCAATATTTCATGCCTTCAGGGAAGACCGAAATACTTTACTTAGTGGCCACCATCAACGCATCAATTGCTCTTCTTGAATGAGCAAGTCACAGTAACCAAAAAAATCATTCATAAACACAACTGCACAGCTTTGTGTCCTCAGCATAAACCTGAAAGGCTTAAGCAATGAAATTATTGCATAATTCTACAGCAAAGATCTCCAGAATAGTTTCAAATTGAGGTCACAATAACCAAATAGTTCATCCCTCAAGGATGACTGGTTATATTTGTTTTAACGTGTTAATCTGTTTGAAAAAATCTGCATTTGAAAGAACAGAAACCTATGTAGACTACTGCTTGCAGGGGCTGGAGCTACGTTTGGTATTTGTTATCAGCTTGCAAAACATACCCAATATGACAGTGAGAGTTGCAGAGAGAATAACTAAGCAATGACTAAACCAACAGCTCACAAGGTGCCAGTACCATTTTTTATTTCTAGAGCACATAATGAGGCTTTGACTCCTGTGCAAAGCTCTCTATCTCTGCCCTGAGTTTGTACCCACCTTTCTTTACTTAAGAAGTCATTATGGACAGTGGAGACTCTTTGACAGTAAAGGGCTTATCAACCCACTGTTCATTTCAAAATGCTCACTTTCTGCAAAGTGCCAGGATTCTTTTCTGAAAGGTATCTCCAGACAGTGACACTAATGAAGAGACTCCATGCCAGCACCAGCTTAACTGGTATGTTGGCTTCCAGACTTGTTGCAATATATCTTTATGGTAAACGCATTCACAGGCTGGTTTTTGTCAGGAGAGACTGAAAGGCAATTCTCTCCCCTTAAGCTTGTAATAGACTTGCATTCTGGGATTTATTTGCAAAGCTAATTCCACAATAACTTTGGTTGGAAAAGTTTGGTTGGCTTCTATTTTGGAATGCTAAAAATGGTAGAAACATTTTCTTTTAAGTAAGGCTTAAGATTCATTAATTCATTCTTTCACTTACAATGGGATGAAACAAGTGACAGGGAGACAGGACTCCAGTGACTGTGCGGAGAGAAAAGGAAATACCTTCTCTCACCACACATACTCAGCCTGAGAACTCTTTGACCCAGGGAGCTTCACAAGACCTGGAAAGTACCTGAGAAAGTCCTTAGCAATGTCTGTATTGGAATGGCACTGAACTGAACAAGACTGTTCTTTCTCAAACCCAAAGATTTCAGACAGTGCAGGATCCTGGTTCCCTGTATATGGCACAAATCCGTAAATAAGCTGATCTAAATAGGTTAAGATTACTTTTAATCATGAAAAGGCTCAAACAGAGGAAATAAGACTGCACAAAACATGTCTTACCTCTCTGAATCTAAGACTGCCATAGGGCAATTGCCTGAAACAAAATACAGCACAGAGATTAGACTGGCCTAGTAAAACAAATCATAGAATCCCTCGTTCTAATCCCTGTAAACCAAGTGGACAAAAGTCAGTAAACGAGATCTTACTCTCTGGGCTAAATAGCTGGAGTTAAATAATATGGAAGGTTTAGAAGAATGTCGTTTCTTTAAAGCCCTGGGCAGGACTGGGCTGCTGATGGATTCAGTTGCAGAAGAGCAGAATCAGCTTCTCTCTCTAAAACAGATACCTATTACCTAGGCAGCTGAATGGCTCTTTAAGATCCACTGATGATATTGACAAAATAAGTCATTAAAACATCTAGGCGTCTAAATGTATCTCTCCTTATATTGTGGATCCTACTCGCTACAGAGTGATTTGAATGGCTCATAGTAAGTCTTCTCAGTCATAATCTCTTGAACGAGAGCATTCACTGATCTAGAAAGCATGGCAAACCCCAGTTAAGCCTGAAAGACAGTCAGAAGTCAAATCAAGGAGCAAAACTAAATATCGCAAACTATAGTTTGTTTAGGCACACACTATAGTTTTGCCTTTTCCAGTAGATTTTGAGATATATTATTGCAACTAGAAAGAAAAACTGAAAGAAAATCTGAAATGTGAGTACATCCAGACATCAAAACGATTGTATCTTGCTTCAAGGTTGTAAAGACATTCTGAAACATAATGAGTTTAGAACAAAAACCGAATTCCTACAGCTTAGGATGGCTAACTGTAGTTCTGAGAAAAAAAAATCGGAGTCTAAATTGTTTATAAATCAAAGTGGAAAGCTACTGTTCATGTTAGTAAGCACTAGAAGAAAGAACACTGAAAAAAAAGCTGATTCTGGATTTTGGTAAACCTATTTCTTATTATACAATTTCTTCTCTGATAATTTGATTATCCATTTTCTCTGATAATACTGGCTTGATTCTTGCTCCAAATAACTTCACTGACTTCCATTTCTGGACTCTGTCTATGGCATTGGTACAAGTTCTTTTGACTTCTTCACTTTTCTTAACTGTAGCTTAGAGTTGAGTTCACACAGGTTCTAGTCGATAGATTTCTGTCAAATTATTTTCCAAGAGGGTATCTACAACAAGAGGTTTCTAATACTACAGAATGCCCCAGCTGTAGACATTCACCCATCTCACACCACTTCTGGCACACTTAGGCAGACATTACTGACACACTATTCCTCTTCCATTTGCAAATGCAGCTGCGTCTCCAATTCTGTCCTAGGAAACTATAATGCTTAATCATTCTCTGATACTGTGATCCATAGAGGATGCAGTTACTAAGAAGATGGTCCAATTTGTTTGATGTCATCATCCCTCAGGGATTTGCACTTATGACTGAGTTGAATGTTAATGATCAGCATTCCATATTCTAAAAATGTCAAAAGGTCTACAAAATAATCTCTGTAGCTATTTCTTGGATGCAATGTCAAGGATAAATATTAATAGGTCTGCTATAAATATAAGCACTTGCCCCAAGAAAAAAAGCACTTCAAAGAGTATAAAATCCATCCCAGCATCTTACATATACCAAATCATGCACAATAATGACTCCCTGTATAATGACAGTATTAGATTGCAACTCAAATTGGTGTCAGTGAAAATTCATTTAGTATTTTTCACTTACAGGCATCAGAGGAAAATGAGTTAAGACAGTCCTGATACACACCATGACAAAAACATCTGTCTTCCAATGCTTGTAAATTAAGAAAAAAAGGAAATACGAATTGACTGATAAAAATTTATCTGGATAAGAGTTTAGCCATTTATTATCATGAAGTAATTGCTACTCACAAATCTAGCCTGTATAATGCATGATACTGGGAGAAAAGGTTTTCCATCCAGCCTAAGGATGAAATCAATAGTCACAAAACCATACCAAAATTGATGCTCCAATCAAGTTCTGACAGAAGATTTTGACAATTGGTTTCTGATTCTAAAAGTAAAAGTATGGGTCTTTTATTAAGAGGCAAAATAATTTAAGATTCATTTAATGACTAATGTTCTCTATTTCCAACGCCATGAGAACAACAGTATGTGAGCTAATTTTAACATGTGGAAAGAACATTTAATTTTATCAGAAGGAAACAATGAAGAATCTAATTTATTCTCCACATGTGTGCATAATGCCCATTGATATTAATAAGAATTAAGTAGCCTATGGAGAGGAAAATAGATCCCCAGATGTGGCAAAATGTTGTAAGAAAATTATCTGCAGCTTTCTAATGACCACAGAAATTATTTCTTTTCCTGCACCAGTGGAGAAAGAAAAAGAGCTTCATATCCAGCCAGTCATGAAATGTTCTTGGCTTTCTCAAGGCAGTATGTATGTGAGCAGTGGTACACACACTCACAGATGTTTATACGGATGGTGTCTCACAGACTCACACAAGCACATCCTTCTCAGTTGTTGCCTCTTTCCAACCAGGCTGATCTGAAATTCTGCTGCTCTTCCCACTGCCGGCTCTTCCCAATTAGGGATAAAGATAATTTTGCTTAACTCATGTTTTTTTTATTTGAGTGTTTAACGTGCTGAGAGGACCAATAAAGGATGGTAAATAACCTTATATGCCCTGTGCCACATTTTGCCTTAATTCTGCTAACTTTGGTGATTGCAGAGGTTTCATCTTGGTTAGTCATTGACAAGTTTCCTCAGCTGCCCAGTGGCACTGCAGTAGAGGGATGTGCTTTGCCTTCATCCTCAACATTTGTACCTGCCTCTTCCATTTTTATTTCAGGATGAACTTTGATAAAAGAGGTTGGTCATTAGTAAGTTGTTCCACCAACGACTTCATTCTTCCAGAGAGTTTCCTTCGGAAGATATACAAGCACTTTGTTGTTTCTGTGGCAAGCTGTTTCACTTTATTTTCTGAACTTTTTGAGAGCACAGTGTTCCTGATGCTCTTGGGCAAACTTACCATTGTGAATGGGACCTCTGTAGAGCCTGAAAACGTCGTCATCCTTCTATTGGTGTTCACAGCAGGAGTTTAAATGAATGACATCCAACTTTCTTTTCACAGCATTCCTTGGGGAACTGCCCAGACCTTGAAATCCTGCTATGTGTGTTCTCTGTAGCTGAGAACTTGGAATCTTGAATTAAATCACCCTCAACATGTTTACAGCCCCCATTCTGTCCGGCTAAGCTCATGATGTGTAATGTTATTTGCACACAGATACTTATTTACAGCTCTATTACATCCCTTTCATCTGATTTTATCTTCAATTCAGTAGCATTGTATAATTTGAGGCACTAGCCTCCGATAAAATTCCCCAGAATTTGCATTTCACTCAATGTGCTTCAAAATGTCAGGATAATAATGAAAAAAAAGGACTTCCGAGGTTTTGTTCTCTTTTTGTATCTGTGGAATGAAAGGCGGGTTGGGCATGGGCACCTCTGTTTACTTTCCTTTTGAATCATTTACAATAAAATCTTCAGCCACTGATGAAAGCTGATTTGTACCTTGAATGTTTTCCTGTCCACTTAAGCTGATTTTATATAACATGCAAAATGAGTATTCAATATTCAGTTAATTATGCACCAAATGGAGTAAGCCAAAGAATTAGCTGAATCAAGCATTCTTTTTTCCTTAAAAAACCCCAACAAACCAACCAACCACCAAATGAACTGAAACAAACCAGAGAAAAGCTATGACGTGTTGCAGAGAGGATCCTGTCTTGACTACTGGGAGACGTTTGTTCCTTTCCCAGCATGGTTGTTTACCTCTGATGCTGATTTTTAACTGAAGACTTTGCATTGGTTTACTTTGTCAGCTTTTTCCACTGCCAGTCTTAGACAGTTACATTAGCAAAGTTCTACTTATGGTAAAGAATATATATATATGTGTGTGTGTGTGTGTGTGTGTGTGTATATCAAGTTCTTTACTGTATAGGCGTACTCTTTATTACCATTCCATTAAAATGTTTCCTCAGTTGTGCTTTTATCTTTGCAGGTCAAATATGCCCCCAAAATCAAAAATAACAAGTTTAGAAATACAGATTTCATCAAAGTATTACTAGGAGTTTCAAAGGGGAAGGACTTGATGATAATGAATTTGATAAGGGTTTTGGTTTAACTGAACTGGACTTGGACCTAACCTTCCTTCCAAATCAGGGCTGTCATATACCTAAAATTGACCTGACTTAAGAAATAAAAAGGGAACAACAGCCCAAATTGTAAGAGTTCCTGTCCCTATTGCTTGACATTGCTATAAATCTATACTCTTTTACAAGATAACTTTATTCAGTTCTGAATGGAAGACAAAGCTTACCTTCTTTATCCTGAGAATTTGAATAAGAATTGGTTGCAGGATACAGGTAGTATTATTTTTAACTTCTTGGTAGAACTCCATTGTATCATCCCTTATATATTTTGGACTTGATGCTTAAAACTACAACAAATGATTTCAGACACCATACACATGCTTGGAAAAACGGAACTAAAGCAAAGTAATACATGATGCCATATCTTAAAGCTGACCTTACTAAAATCCAGGATTACTTTTAGGATCATGCTTTGATATCTAAGATCTACAGAACTACTTTGCTACTGATCGTTTTCTCACAAACCCATTAGAGCTCAAAATCCCATTTCTAACCTTCATTGGGACTGAGAAATGACAAGAATAGGCTTGTTGGTATACCTGTGCTTATTTGACAGCTGCCCTTGGTGGAATGGTACTAAGCTGGTGTACAGGGCTTTTATTGCTTGAAAGGGTGTATTTTCATTTATAACAAAAACTCCAAGCTTTGTGAGTAGGAATATTTGTATCTCCTGGTTTATTTCCTCCTCCCACTACTACATAAAAATATATATTGACATTGCCTTGCAGCATTACAATTTTTAATGTGGGGCATTATAGTTTCCAAAGCGTATGACTTTTAATGATGCATGGTAGCTTAAAGGGAAAATCAGTATCCAGCAGAAAAATGAAGGGTGAAACACTGGCCTCTTTGAAGTCAGTGAGAAAAACTACTACTGCCTTCAGCAGAGGCAAGGTTTCAATCCAAGCATTAAGGAAGAAACATGAAGCCATATATTGATTTTATCTTCTAGGTAAAACTGTAGAGAAGATAAGAGAAATGCCTTCATCCGGAAGCTAGGATGCTTAATGTCAGTAGGCCTTTAGGAAATTGCATTACATAGCTGAATGGTATGTTGATCCAATGAAACACCAAAATCTCTACATTTGATCCAAGTCAATAAATGAAGAAAAAAGAACCCAACCGCAAAACTATTATAGGCTCTAAGATTTCTGTTCATGTATGTAACACAGAGCATCCATATCTGAACTTATTTAAGAACAAACCAGCCAAGCTTGAGGCTATCCCAGTCTGTGTTAGTAAACTACAAAGTAAACAAAATTACATCTAAACAGAATTTTATAAAGGATCAGAAAACCTTTTTATTTATAAATAAAAAACACATTAAGATGGGAACTCTCCTCTAGTAGCTGCCCCTCTATAATTTAAAATATTTGTAGCTAATTAAGAGAATCTGGTATCGCAGTTAAACAGGGGAAGTATTGAGATAAATAATTCATGAACATCTGAAGTAAATAACTTCCAAATAGATAGTTTGACTAATTTACTTTTGACAAACAAATGAGCAAAGCTTTGTTTTTGCAAGAATCTGATGAACACCATTATCAGCTCTGTAGCTGAAATAAAACTGATTTCGGACAACTGGTGATTTTGTTTCTAAAGGCTCAGAACATGTGACCTAGACAAAAAATTCTCGCAGCTCCACCACTATTTATGAATTTTGAGTATCCAAATACATTTTTGCATTGAACAGTTGTCAAAAAAGTCCATTAGCCAAAATTTTGTCAGTAGCAAAAAGGCAGTGAGAATGCTGGAATAGCAAACAATTTCATTAATTAAATCTTCTTAGGTTCCCCTACAATTCACATGCAAGGAAAAAAACTGACAGAAGAGTTAAAGCAGCTCTGCTCTGAGCCCCACTCTTTTTTCCATCTTAAAGAAAGAGTAAAGCTGAGGCTCTAATATTACTGCATTGTCATGGTAATTGGGAAGCTGTGAATTCAACATGATGACTTTACCATAAGTTCAAGAAAGAGGAGATGTTGAACTATGAGGCAAAGAATATATTTGAATGTCAGTCTAGATAAAAGGCCAAAGGCTAATAAAAGCTATGCATTGTATGTCATGGAGCTTTGTTTTAAGTATGATCTGCTTGGAACAATTTTATATGCAGATCCCAGTTTAGTACCTGTATGTCCATATTTCATATTGAATTTGTTAATACATAGTAACATGAAAGTCAGAATACTCAGAAAAGACTGATTGTTGTTAAGTTCTTCAAAATCATTTCTATTCTTGCTTTTTCATCTCTACTTTACATCAAATTAAGTGGTAGTGCTGTTGTATCCAATAATTATAGAAGAGAGGTTGAGACTAGCTTTTATACAAACATGACCTTCACACTAAAACGTGATCCATTCTGTTGAGAGAAAGGCAGTACAGAAACATGGAGAAAATTACTCTTTTCCTATATATGTTGGACTTGTCTGGTGCTTCTTGTCTCCACTGGATTCACTGTCCAAAATAATGAATGTTTATGCTTTAGTAAAAAATTAGACATCTACTTAAATATTTAGTAGTCTTGAGTTCCATCCCTGGAAAAAATTAAACAAAATGCTGTCACGTTCTAAAGCAAGAGCCTGATCATGATGTAAAGGAGAACTACACTGCAAGTAGGTTGGGCTTTTAAATCCTGCTCTTTAAGGCAAAGTATTTGAAAGCTGTTACTTATTATTAAGAAAGAAGAAACACACTAAAGTTCATTTTCACCAGAATTTTTGCTGTACAACTGGTTTGTTTTTTTAATCAGGTCTAATGGCAGTTACATTGTTGACTCCAGTAATTTCAAAATCTTTATCAGCTTCCAATTACAGATTAGAGCTCTACTATATAGAAAACATTAAAAACAACATAACAAGAAAATTCCCTGCCCCAGTGAACTCTCAATCTGAGATTTAATTAAAATAGGATGTATGAGACAGGAAGAAAGATGAAAGGACAAATAGGATGAATGTTCATAAATTAGTCATAGCAGCAGGTTTAGCACTCACAAGTGACAACCAGCCTATTTGCTCTATGCTTTTTGCACAGCTATAAAGTTCAGTAGATGCTTCTAGTTTGTTCACAAATGAAAGATGCAGACCTAAAAATTGCACCTAAAAAAGGAGTTAGGGGTCTCAAACCTTCCTCTTTGGAGTACAAGGAAAAAAGCAAAAAATCAGAGAGTCTTGGACTACACCACCACCTGCTGTTGCAACCATTTCGACTCACATAATTTATTCATACCCAAATACAGTCTGCATCGGCAATTTATTGATATTTTGGGTTATTTTCCTTATTATAGCTTGTGCTTTTATTGAGCAAAATTTCCACATACTGTGGAGAGTATATAAATATGGATTATATACTGCTTATAAAGGCCTTTCCCTTTCATAACATCAAAGAATGAATAATGCATTTCTCCCCTTTCCAGCTAAGCAATATAAACATCAAAGGAAAGATTAGCATTTTAGGTCTTTGACAACACTAAATCTCTGTGTTATATGTCTTGCTGTCTTGTGCAGAACATTAATGTTTCTATACCTATTACATAATCACAGAAGTGGGCCAAGCATCTTTCCTCTAATTTGCATAACTAAGTAAACCCCCAATTTTTTTTCAAAGCTATCTACACTCACACTGACATAATACCTGCCAGTTTCATCCTGAAATAAATTCATTAACTAAGTCTCAAGCTTCTGTCCTCCCTGTGAGGCAGAACGTTAAGGTGCACAGTGGGCTACTGCTACTCTGCTGCAATGACCCAGCAGTCTGAAGTGGATTATGTCAGGTTCCATAAACATAATCTGAGATACCATGACTAGAAGGGCGTGAAAGATTGTACCACAGCCATCTACAGAGGCTTGACTGCTAGGAGTCAACATTAACCTTGGCTGTAGTATTGGATGGGGAGGGCTTATGGTTGAAGAGACTCAAGGTGCACTGATTTCAGGCCGGACTCTTTCAGGAGGGCTCTAATGGAAGGGCTCCTGTATAATGGAGACTTCAGCAGGTGGAAGGTAGAGATATAAATGATTGTCTGCCTTAGATGAATTTCTTTCAGACTCAGTAAGCCAGGCTGATGCAGAGATTTATGTTGCTGCAGGCGCTATCTAGTGACCTACCTATATTTCTTTTTTCATCTATATTTGTACTTCAGATCATTTTTTCTGCAGCAGGAAGCATTCTGCCCAGTCAATAAAATGAAAGAAGTTCTAAGCAGAGGTCATTGCCTCCACAGTGAAAGTGCCTACTACATCTAAAGTTGAATGAGAGAAAACCAGGACATTAAATATATGTGGATGTTTAGATATGCAATAAGCGATTTGGTCAAAAGGGAAAAATCTAGCTTCTTGAAGAAAAGCAGCGCAGTCCTGCCCACTTTCCTTTATTGTTATTTCTAGGTTTTATCCCGGTGTTTGGGGAAGGGTGACTTTCTGCTTGATTTTTCCACATGGGAACATAGAAACCTATTTATTGGCTGGAATTTGCCTTGCCTTCACAAAGTCATTGCAAGCTAGCTATGACTGTGCAGTAGGCAGGTGGTCGGCCAGCTCTGCAGAGCCTTCATTTGAAATGAGGACACAAACCAGTACCTGCCAGTTGGCTGGGGAAGCAAGACCACTCCACAGGCCACTCCATAGTACAGAAGCAACACAAATATATCTCCAGCTGTCAAAGTCACTCTGGTTTGCACAGAAGGCTTTCCAAATGCAGGTCCTCATTCTGCTCATACCCAAAATTTTACCAAAATACATCGTTCCACCAGGGTCCATGTGACAATGAAATTGTGCATAAACCTAGACATCAACAGGTTCAGAATTACGCTGTGAAAGATAGGTCCTTCCAAATGCAATTTAATTTCGTTTCCTCTTGGGTTCAATAGGTCTTAGGATGTAAGACTTATTTGTTTTAATTCCATGGTATTTACTCATTTTTGGTTATTGGAGAACAAAATGTGTATAGGCATTAACTTGAATAGGAATCCTACCATGCAGAAGAGTGGATAATTAAGGTACAGAAATAACCTAATACACTGAAAGTTTGGAGAAACCTGTTCGATACTTACCTAGATTTCTTTGGAAACAAGCAGCAATGCTTTTGGGTTCCTTTAATCTTCCAACTCCCACATCTATTAGCTTTTGGAATACAACAGCCTTTTCTGCAGTGAGTTAAATGCTATTTCAAATATCGTGTTGCTAGATGGGCCTTAACTTGAGGCAGACAGTCACTATTTTAGAACTTAGGTAAAACCCCCTTATGTCTTCATAAAAAAAAAAAGAAGGGGGGGGGGAAGCCCCCAAAAAACAAATATTGAAAATCTGTCAGTAAAAACTGCATTGAACCAATCTAGAAGTAAGAAAATACTGAAGGAATCTCCCCCAGGAATAAAAACCAGAGAACTTTCAGATCCTTCTCATGCGTAATACAAAGCATACAGTTTGGTATTTTTCCTTTGCAAGTCACCGTTAATGTCAATGGCAATGTCCATCCATGGGGAGCTTCTAAGGTCATACATAAGGAAATGAGATTTTTCTGAGTTCTTCAAAACTTTGGGAAGCTGGACTTCTTGTAAAAGTCAGTTAACGTGCAAGCATGAATCTGGGCCCTGCACAAATCAGAGTAGGACAGAATCTGTTCACAGTTTCTATAATCTAGAACTGATATTTGATTGCATTGTCTTTAATTTGCAGTTTTTACACATAAGAAGACTACTTTCGTTTCTTTTAAATGTTTTTCCCCTTTTATCTAGTAATTTCCCATCTAATTTCATGGTTTTATGTTCATTGCTCCTAACAAAAAAAGGCCATCCTGTCTTGAAATGTGACGGTTTCTTTTAATCTGCAGTATAGTTCATTTAACTTTATTAATTTACCTTTCAATGTTGTGGAAATTGAGATTACATAACCTCATACCTGCTGTCATCATAAAGATTATCAACAGTTGCTTGTCCATCAAAGGTACACATGTTCAACATCAGACATGTCCAGACTCACTTACTTTAGACAGGAAATACTCCATTTGCAATTATTGGAATACATGAACAGTCATTCTTTGAAGAAATTCCTCCTGCTCTATTCAGATTTATGGCTGGGAAGATAATTTAAAATTAATTATTAAAATTCTTTTCTGCCTGCAAAGTCTCAGCAGAGTGAGGGTTTTTTTATCTTTTAGGTTATTTACCCCTTTCCCTGCAGATTCTGCCAGGGTTGTTAACACCACCGCATTTCACTGATCCTATGAGACAGGTTTCCAGCAGTTGCTGGAGAGACATGAGGGCAAGACAGCGCTAGATTATGGATGGGGAAATGAAGACATGGACCACAAGGAGGCAAAGAAAGATATAGCTAGATAAGATACAGCAGGAGGAGCAGGAAAATAACAACATGTAGGAGATGAGTGAGTAACACTTCAAAAAATCATGTACTCTGCAAATGGACAATTTACTAGTGCAATCTTGACATTTACCGTATTACTACAGTATTTTCCTACAGCCTGTGCATCAGCCCTGTTTTATGAGCTAATCCAGAAGATAAAAGAACTTTCTGCCTTTCTTATTTTGTCCTCAGCATTCCATCTTTAAAATGAGTGACACAAAGTATGTGGCCGAAGACCAAAAAGCAGTGACACGCCTGTCCTGTTTTTACATCCGTCACGTGGCAATTTAGAGATTAATAAGAGTTATTGCTAAAGCTTGGCTTAAAGCTCGTTCCTGCTCATGTGAAGCAAGCCGACATTACAAAACAAAGCCTGGGAAAGACGCGTCCCGGAAGCTCCACGCGGGAAAAAATTCTAAGGGCTTGCGGGACGCGTTGCGGCGCTCGCCGCCGCTGGTGTCTCTGCCGCTAGAGGGGGGCCCGGTACCTGTTTTCTCGAGATAAAAACGAGAAGAGACCGCAGGGTCTGGGAAGCCCGGGCTGTATTTTGGCTCTGGGAGCAATAGAAGCGGCCGAGCGCGGGTTACAGGGAGGGCGGGCGGGTTGCGTGCTCCTTCGAGACGCTGCGGAGCTGGAGCTGGGTGGGTAAGGCTTCGTTTGCCAAGGAAACTTTAATGGGCTTCCTCGCTCATCCCGAAGTAACTTCGTGTTACAGGCTGTTATGAAACGTGGAAGGCTTTCATAAATCATCAAGGCAAATGGGTTGTCAGCTTCTTACAGATCCCGTGCCAGCAAGACTTTGTCACTCGTCTTTTGACAAACCGTATGGAAGCTGACCACCTTCCTGCAGCCTCATTGTATAAAACGAGATGGAGGCTTTAGCTGGTGATAAAGCACTGCAAAAGAAGCAAGAAGGGCAATCAACAGGAGGAAGCCTCCAAGTGGTGCTTTCTTGGCTCTTCTTTTCCCACTTGCCCATTACGACACGGGGCAGCGGCCCAGGCTGTCACAAATCCCCTCTGCACGCAGGCAGCCGGCCCGGCGGGTTCCTTCCGAATTCCCCCAGAGCCTTCAGGCCTCGGAATACTGCGGAAGGGGATAGCGGGGTTGAACCTACCTGCGGCCGCACCGGGGCCCCGCAGCGCGCCTGGCGGGGGGTTGGTATTGGCCTGTTTTTTTAAGAAAACAGAAGGGAGGAGAGAGAAAAAATAAAGGGAAGAAAAGTGAAGGTGGGAACGTGTTAGGTGGAAGAGACCAGCGAGAGCGGAGGGCAACCCGCAGGGGAAGGAGGTGGACAAAGGGAGGCGAGGGGCGAAGCCCTGCCTCAGGTGTGCGGCCCCGCTCCAGCCGTAGCTGAGCGGTACCAGAGGTCTCCGAGGCAGAGGCAGGGGTATTGCCGGAGGGGCCAGGGAGTGGGAGCGCAACCGAGCGCGGAGCCCACACTGCGGCACCGCCGAGGGGGGCGCCAGGACGAGGCGCTCAACAGGCTTTGCCACCCCGCCGGGACGGGCGCCGGTACGTGGCAGGAGCCGCTCTCGCCGCCAGCCCCGTGCCAGGCGGCGGCGGCCGGAAAGGGGCTTGGCAGCGGCTTGGCGGGGCTCGCCCGCTCGGGACCCACCCTGCCCGCTGAGTCGGGGCCGGCAGCCCGGCCGGCAGCGCCACCGCTTCCTTTGTGTGCGTGAGGGGAGCTGCGGCGGGCGGCGGCAGCGGGTCTCCCCGGCGGGCTGTCAGCGCTGCCCGCGAGGAGGCGGGGAAGGGACGGAAGGGAAGGGAGGAGGCGAGGGAAAGCGCTGGCAGAGCGGCTCTCCCTGCCCCGTCACAAGGTGAGCCCCGCTCGCCAGGCGCACAGAGGCAGTGGGAGCGCCGTGGGGCCCTTTCCCTGACCTGCCAAGAGGCTTCGCCCTGCCTCGGAGAGCGGCCGGTAGCACCTCTACGGGGCGACGCCGCCACCCGCTCCCCGGCGGCGCGGGGAGCCCAGCGCGGGCTGCGGCGGCGGCTCGGCGCGGCGCGGCTCCGGCACTTTGCGATGGGCTGGCGGCAGCGGCGGCCGGACAGCAGCGGCTGCCGACGCGGGGCTCGCAGCTAAGGGGCGAGGAGGAGGGACCATGGCAGCATCCAGTAACTCCAGTCTGTCCGGCTCGTCAGTTTCCTCCGGTAAGTTTCTCCGGAGGGCGCCACGTTTCTCGCCTCCCTCCATTTTAGCAGGGAGCTACCTGTCTGCAGAGCTCCTCGCCGTCCCGCCTGCCCCTGCCCGGGACCGGGAACAGCCGGGAACGGAGGGGCGACATGGGGCTCGGCTCGCCTCCCCGCCGTGCCTTTGTGTGGGGCGGGAGCTAGGGGGCCCCCTCGCAGGGGGAGCAGCATCCCTCCCAGCTCTGGAAGGGGCGCGCCCGCGGCTCAGTGGCCGGCACGTTACCGGGAGCGCCCGCTTCGGGGGTTAGGTGGCCGAGGGTATTAAGAGACCACCTCGCCTACTGACGGGTGTCCTCTGCCGCTGTCCCCACGGGGCAAAACCGGCCCCGCATCGCTCCTCGGCACGGGGTCCTGCGTGGGCCACTAGGTTGCCCCTCCCGGTCAGGGGCTACCTGACGTGCCCCTTGGTAGGCATCGTGGCACGCGGGGGGTTCTGATACTGGGATGCCATATTACTGCAGTCCTGGGAACGATGAAATTCCCGGTCCGGGTACATAAATGCTCCAGGTGAAAAACCGGTTTCTGCCGTGCGGGCCGTGCGCGGGTTGAGAAGCTTGTGCCACCTCTGGGTTTTGGGATGCTGGGATGGGAGGTAGTGTGGGACGTCTTGCTGTCCCTCCGGCTCCCCTGCGGACCTGAAGGAAGACAGAAAAGTTACGGTGCATTTCTAGGCAAGGCAGACTGAAATTGAAAGCAATGATAGAACTGTACCACAGCCTGCTGCTTAGCTCACGAGCAGTTATTTCGATATTTAAATTATGAGAAATTGGCAGAGAGGAATACTATCCTGGCATTTTGGTGGGCTGACGGAGTAAATAGAAGGATGAACAACTTTGGGGTTTAAGGGATTTGTGACTCAGTGTTTTATTTGAGGTGCCAGATTGAGAATTTGTAAGAGTGCTTCTAAAACATAGCAATATGTGCTGTGAAAAGCAGGCAAGCTCCATTGACTATCAATACGACTGCAGAAAAATAGAAATACATTTAAAAGGCAATGAGCAACTATGTTGTTTTGGGTTTTATTTAAAGATGGTGTATGTGAGTTACATAACTTTCTCTATTCTGTGTCACTGTTCCAGCGCGTAGCATTTGCAGCCAGATACAAACAAATAACTGGGTCCTAAAAGTAAATATTTATTCCAATTCTTTTAATAAAAAATACAAACACTGCAAGCCCTGATTGCTTTAACTAAAACACACTTGGAAGAAATAGGCATGAGAAATTCTGCCTTGTGTTCATGTTCATAATGCAAAAGTTGCAAGACCTGAATGAAAACAAGGAAGAGACAACCCAGCTCAATATTTTGTTAGTTAAGGTGCTCATTAAGGCAATGGGATTTTCATTTTATGGATCATTTGTGTATTTTTACATCTAAGTTACGTGATGAAACCAGAAACAACCCTTAAATCCTAGACAGGATCCTGGGTCTCTCTTCCTTGGTGCTCTGCCTATTAAGCTGCGGAAGCATGTTGCTCCATGTGTAGCTTCCTTGCTCCATGGATCTCAAAATCTTTCTTGCATACTGCTCCAGAGTCTGGAGAAGGGATGCTGAGTGCACACCACTGAATCCCCTCTGGCTTTACTGAATCTAGGTTCCAGGATCTGCCTCCAGAACTGACAGATGTGTCTCCTTTGCAGCCTTGGTTCAAATGCCTGAACTGCAGGGAAGGGTGGGAGCTCAGGCACATCCTTTGTATGAGCAGTGGATATTGGCTAACTCCAGATGGCCTTCTGCTCAGCAGGTGAATCTAGCACCAAACTTAACATCTAGCCAAGGAACTGAGCTCTGGGTTTTAGATGTAGATCCTTAAAAGTCGGGGGTTTGGACAGTTGACAGTACCCTGCGTTGTGTGAAGCCCTTAGCTACAGGCTGCAGCAGTTCATGGTTTATCTTTTGTTTTGTATTTTTGCAAGGATGAGCACAGCTGAGCCTTGGCCCATGCTTGGGGCTCTTCGATGCCGCAGTAGTACAACTAATAAATATTGTCAAGTGCTTCATGAAATAACTGAGCGCCCTTGGCACTTACAGCCTTGGAGTGGGTTTTGGTTTTTTTCCAGTTTATTCAGTCTGTATTTCTTCTATGCATATCCTAATCAAAAGTTAAATTTGCTGCAGCATGATGAAGTTTCCAATGTTAGCAGACACACCATATCTGACTGCGTCCAGATGTATTTTGTCTGTCTGTGGTTTCAGTTCTCAGAACTCGGCAAGTCTTGCAGCATATTGTTTACATAATCTAACCAAAATTCTTGCTGTTAAATTTAATTTGGTGGAATTTATATGTATGTTTAACTTACCAATATGATGACTTCAAAATAGTCTAATTATTTCTGTTTCACAGAAGAAGGAATGTTATAGTACCACAATACATTTTACTAATGGAAAAGGAAGTGAAGCTTGTGGTTGATAGCAGACCACCACGCGGTAGAACTCAGCTCTATCATTGACTTGATGCTTGGCCTTGATCAAGCTGTATGATGTATTGCCAGATCTTTTTCCCATCTTTAAGAGCAGTTTAGCATTTGCCCATGCATAGGACAAATTTGGCTTCACTTCCTGTGCATGAGCACAAACTGGACTGGTTGATGGGCCGATTTGGCCCATCTGAACACAGTGTAGTGCAGAGCATCTCTAGATTCCTTCTGTCCACATCAAGAGTTTGGTTAGCCTCTATTGCCTGTATGGAAAGGCAATGGTTAACTAAAATCTGTCTTACAAGGAGTAAGAAGGTTTGTTGACTGAATGATAGTAGTGGAAATTAGAGTTTGAGTGGCAGATGGAAATTTTTATTCACTTTTTAAAGGGATGATTTCTCTATCTCTTACCCACCTTTCTTAAAATACTGATAGTTCTCCTACCTTAAACAGTGTCCATCTCTACTCTTCTTTACAGCTGAGTACAGATGTGTTGTAGGAACAATATAGTCACGTTAGACCCAGGAGGGGGGTAAGTCAGCTCATGAATGCTGACTGCTGAAGCCTGAGAACGTGTTACTGCAAACAACCATTTGCAATGTAATGTTTCTGTTTCAATTCTTGCCAACTCATGTCAATGAGGAAAAAAAGATAAACAGTTCAAATATATTTAATGTGAGGAAGCTGCACAGGAATTTTATGGTTGTAGATATTCTGCTTGCCCACTTAAGTTTCTGTAAATGTGCAAGTGGGATTTATAGTCTTCACTTGAACTTGTGTCTGTGCAAGAATTTGGTCCTGTTCTGGAGCAGTTGTTTATAAGTGCTACCTGCACAGTGGCAAGGCACTGTGGTTAGCTATAGCTGTTGCACAGCTAATGTAAATGGAGAGCTACGATTTCAGCTATCAACTAATGGTAAAGCAAGTATTCATACTTAGGCACCTGTTACTCCTTTACCTGTCTCTCCTTCAAAGCTTGTGTCTGTGGTCTGTGTACTCATTTCAACAGCCGTTGTGAGGCTGCTAATTATAGGTTCAATAGTATTAGGTGCTTGTCAAGGGCTCCATCTAACAGGAGCCTATGAAGGATTTTTTTCAGTAAGCTAGAATTCACTGGTAACAAAATCTACAGGAGAGCCATGGGTATTTGTATCGTATTTCTTCATATATAGCTCTCTGCTTTTAGTGATAAAACTTAAGCTGCTCTGACTACCAATGGTCGCGTTTGAAGGTCGCTGGGGGAGAAAAGGTATACTGTTCTGAGGAAAGAAAGTGGTCATGGTAAGCAGTTAAATTAAGTATGCTTCTTTGGACCTTGGGTAAATCCGCACAGCATATGAAGTGCTGAAATTATAATTACTTCCATTGGGAATTCCACTTTACTTTCCTGTAATCTCTTCTATAGCACATGCCCGGGTGATCTATTAGTTGTATTTCTTGCAAGCACCTAAATTTTATTCGTCTCTCTAGATGGCTGAGCCTCAAGCAGCATCTTTTCTTTCTCTCCTATCCTCTGAAGAGGACCGTACATGTTTCTAAGTTTTTCTTCATGCTGCTTTCTCCTTATAATAGACATATTCTCTTGCTGCTCCCCATCTTAGTATTGACCCTTATTCTCACTCATTCTGATCTTTCTTTTCTTAAACTTTTTGCTATTGTAGTTGAAACTTTTCAGTTTTTTCCTGGCAAACAATTCACCTCCCCTGATTCGTCACTAGCTGCCTCCAGTTTCCTCCACCCAGTAGCCAAATACTGATTATATGCGACTGGTGAATTTGAGGCTCTGCTTTCTGGAGTGTAAATACAGGCTTGAGTGAAAAGGCCTTTGTGACTGTCCCTGCTCTGCTTCTCTAAGGAGCTTTTCATGGAGCAGGTGATCCTAAGTAAGATCATAAAGCATGTTTTCCATGGAAAAATGGAGGGCTCAGGCCCGGTCAGCATGGGTTCATGAAGGGTAGGTCCTGCTTGACCAACCTGATCTCCTTCTTCCATAAGGTGACCTGCCTCGTTGATGAAGAAAAGGTTGTGGACATTGTCTATTTGGATTTAAGAAAAGCATTTGACACTGTCTCCCACAGCGTTTTCCTGGAGAAACTGGATAGGTGAATTCTTTGCTGGATTGGAAACTGTCTGGATGGCTGAACCCAAAGAGTGGTGGTAAATGGTATCACATCTAGTTGGCAGCCGATCACTACTGGTGTCCCTCAGGGCTTGGTGTTCAGGCCAGTGTTGTTTAATATCTTCATAGATGATCTGGATGAGGGGGTTGAGTGCACCCCCAGTAAATTTGTTGATGATGCCAAGTTGGCTGGGAGTGTTGATCTGCTGAAGGATGGGGAGTCTCTGCAGAGGGATCTGGACAGGCTGGATCAATGGGCTGTGGCCAGTGGTATGAGGTTCAACAAGGCAAAGTGCTGGGTCTTGCATTTGGACCACAATAACCCCATGCAATGCTCCAGGCTTAAGGAAGTGTGACTGAAAAGGTGTTTGGTGGAAAAGGACATGAGGATGCTGACTGATAGCTGCTAAACACAACCAAGAAGGTTAAGAGCATCCTGGCCTGTATCAGCAGTAGTGTGTCCTGGAGGGATAGGGCAGTGGTTGTCCCCCTGTACTCAGCACTGGTGAGGCTGCACCTCGAATCCTATGTTCAGTTCTGCGCCCCTCACTACAAGAAAGACATTGAGGTGCTGAAGCAGGTCCAGAGAAGGGCAATGGATCTGGTGAAGGGTCTGGAGAACAAGTGTGGTGAGGAACGGCTGAGGGAACTGGGGTTGTTTAATCTGGAGAAGAGAAGGCTCATTTTATGCTATAACTACCTGAAAGGAAGTTGTAGTGAGATGTGGGTCGGTCTTTTCTCCTAAGTAACAAGTGATGAGACAAGAGGTGATGGCTTCAAGCCGCACCAGGGGAGATTTAGACTGGATATTAGGAAAAATTTCTTCGTGGAGAGGGTGATCAGGAGTTGGAACAGGCTGCCCAGGGAACTGTTGGAATCACCATTCCTGGAAGTGTTCAAAAACTGTGTAGATGCAGCCCTCAGTGACGAGGTTTAGTGGTGATCTTGGCAGTCCTGGGGTAATGGTTGGACTTGATGATCTTAAACATCTTTTCCAACCTAGCTTATTCTATGATTCTGTGAAAAAAACCCACCATGATTCCCAGCTGGCCTCCACACAGCAGTATTCCTAGGCATCGAACATCTCTGCCTCTGTGCAGTTGTGCCATCTAAACCTAGTATGAAGTGGCCAAAACTTCTGTGCTGTGAGAGTGGTAACACTAGGACAGTTTGGATGAAGACCCAAGGCAAACATGTAAATGAATGTACCAGTACCCTATATCTTGTGTGCTCTACAAGCTCCAGAGATAAATTTACAGGTGTTAGGCTGAAAGGATAGCTCTGCACTTTTCTGCTTCCCATCTGAACTGGTGGTTCTGCATGTGCTGTGTGCAATTCAAGTAATACCTGTTATTAGACCAGATGATAGATTTGAAATGCATAGGCAATTTCTGCTACAGGCCTGGAGGAGGATTTGCATGTCTTGTCAGGGTATTTTTACTTTTCAGCTGTGTCTGCTGCTCTAATAAAAGATACTGCTTCTCCCCACATTCTCCTGCTTTTGTAAACTCAGATACCTGAGTAGTGGTACTTCTGTAGCAGTATAAAAGACTGCTCTAAATTCATTTAAATAAATCACCAGTTATTGATGATTATTTCTTTTTAATTGAAAATCAAAACCTGTTTTTCTGTCCTGAAGCTCAGGGGAAAAGGCCTTTAAGTATCATTGAAGCAGTGATCCTCATTTAAATAAGAATGAAGTTTATGGCTAAAAAACTCATTTCTGTAATAAATTGAAAGGCAACAAAGTGTTGGGTTTTTTTAATTAAATGAACAAAGACATCTTGTTTATGTTGTTTAAAGGCAGCATAATTCCCATCTACATGTTGTCACACACACTCTGTATTTCAAGAAGGTTAAAAAAATGCTTACTGAGGGAAGAAGAAAAATCTTTGATGGTTCCAGTAACTTAACAAGGTCAAAATAAAATATTAAAGGCTCATGACTCTCTAGGGGTCATGAAGGTGCTATGATGTGAAATAGGCAGATGTATTGTAAAAATGAAAGTCAACATAGGCTGATTTTAATTAAGATGCAAGCAAATGAAAAGAAATAAAATTACTATTGTACACAGATTCAGAGAGATTCTAATTGGGGAAAAAGATTAGTAAATGAAAATAGATGTTTATTCTCAATGATTTAATAGAAATAGTGGTATGAAAATGGCACATGAAAGCTCTTTAAATTATGCTGCCATTATGCCGATAAGGTGCTACTTTTGATTTTTTAAAGAGCAGTAAGAGTTCTTTTTATTTCTGTTCCTCATGCCAAGCTTCTGTTCTTGCTCTAAATTAAAGCTGAAGTCTTTTGTACTTAATGATTATCAAGAACTTGCCATTCTTATTAAAAATAATAAAAAATCAAAAGGGAAAAAGGCCAAAGTACCCCATTCTGATGTAGTGATTGGTTCAACAGTTAGTTACTAAATGTGTAGGCTGTGATTACTGAGAATAAAACAGCCTGGAAACTGGTACAATGCAAGTCTGCTTCACTATTTAGCTTATATTGGCACTCTGTAAAGCAAGTGTCTTCTTATTCTTGCAGATCAGCTTGTCTCAAAGACATATGTGGAGGATCAGACAAACAGTCTTTCATGCTGTCATGATGATGACCTTTCTGGATGCCAGTTCAACTGACAAGTTCTTGCCTTCTGTCTGATAGTTCTAAGGAGGCTTAGATATGCCAAATGCTGGGCGTTTGTAGGCAGAAATAATTTAGTGAGTATTATACACAGTCCTCTTGTATGCCTATGCTCATAGAGTTTTACATATTTCAGATGATAATAATTTGGCTATTGTGGTACATAGGTAAGTCTTAAACCTGGTGTTTTAGGCAAAGAATGTTGTGTTGGGTTTTTTTTTAAGTTGCTTTGTTTGTGTGCATACCTTTGGCTAAAGAGCAACAGTGGGTGGCTTCGCCTCACTCGCAGCATTGAGTGCTGGCAGAAGGTGTTCCCATGCTGGGGAGCCAGTCTGTTGTCACTTGCTCTTCTTTTGTACAAAAAGAAGAGACACTTAGGAGACTAAATATTTGGAGAACTGTGTGTTAAGGAACGGCACATTAATATTGCATGAAAAAGCTTTTGTTATAGGGAAATGCAGCAGGATTTATACAAGAAGCTATAAATCCTTAGTTCTGTATATATCACATTCTTTACAGGTGTAGTCACAGTTTGTCTAAGAATTATATACAGTAGCTAGTGTAAATGTGCAGTTTTAACTGCAATGAATAATGACCCGTTCTTGCTGTCTCTTTCTGACCTTTGATTATGAGAATGTAAATTTGATTTTTACATTTGGAGGTGGTTATTACCAACTATGAATCATGAGTAATTCAGCAATAATAGTTTCACCACCCTGTTTTACTCAGCAGTAATCCAAATCCCAGGGCTGGAGGGTGAGTGTATCCTGGTAGAAGGAAACCGATGTTGCAATAGTGACCTTGTAACATAAAGGTGCTTTAAAGTTTGCTGAGGAATAGGTTGAAACTTGACAGCAGAAGCTGATGTGTTTGGTAAAGTAAGGAGAGATTAAAGGGTTGTTAAAATTCAGAAGAATGTACAAGTGCCACATGCTTTGCTTCTGGTGTTATTGATCAATAATATTGATCAAGGTCATCACAAAAGAATTAGTTCAGTAAATAAGACATCTGTTCTGAGGATATCTTCATCAGGCAGTTCGATTCCCTCAAGACAAGGTGTCTCCAGCATGGAATTATTACTGACAGAGTAGAAAGTACTAGGTGGGCCCTTTCTTATCATCAGTAAATCATGTGTCACCTGCTGCAACCTGTGTGTCGTGTCACATTTCTCAACTTCTTCTCACAAGCTTGTCATGTAGCTGTTCCTCTCCTTTCTCCTCACCTTCGTGTTGACAGTTGCCCTTTTTTCAGCTATAACAGTTTAACTGGTATAGTGCTGTGTTTGGCTTTAGTCTGAGAACAGTGCTGGTAACACACCAATGTTTCAGTTGTTGCTCAGTAATGCTTACCTCAATCAAGGACTTTTCAGTCTCTTATACTCTGCCAGTGAGAAGGGGTGCAAGAAGCCAGGAGAAAGCAGAGACAAAACACCTGACCCAAACTAGCCAAAGGAGTATCCCATGCCGCAGCACATCATGCCCAATATATAAACTGTGGGGAGTTGCCCAGAAGGGGTGGATCGCTGCTTGGGTCGGGCTGGGTGTCAGTTGACAGGTGGTGAGCAATTGCATTGTGCATCACTTGTGTTTATTGTGTTTTTTTCTTTTCCTCTTTTAGTTTTTTATTATCTCCCCTTGTTATTTCCCTTATTATTATTATTATTACCAGTTGTAGTTTTATATTATGCCTGAGTTGTTGGATTGTTCTTATCTCAACCTGTGGGGTTTACATTCTTTCAATTCTCCTCCACATCCTGTCCGGTTCAGGGGGAAAGGAGAGGTGGGTGTGAGTGAACGGCTTCGTGGTTCTGAGTTACCAGCTGGGCTTAAACCATGACAGCTGTTTTAAACATTGCTTGTAGCTTTTAGAAAACCCAACATGTTATGAAGTGCATTTGTGGTGTTACGCTTTTTATTTCATCAAAGAAGAAAATTGAATGTTAGAAGAGATGGGGACCTCAGTTTGTAAATGAGGTTCAGTTGTTGAGCAGATGTTTAATTGCTAAAAATCTGCCTTCTCTTAACAGATCAGTTGGTTAAATGTTTGGCTTCATGTTATGGCAAGGAAGAAAAATGGCAAGTACACATCATGTATGGGCATACTGGGCATAACCACTGAAAAGGCAGGCAGAAGTTCCTGGGAGAAGGTGGTTCTTCTGCTTCAGCAACATGTAGTATGCCGGAGGGCCTGTTCTGTGTTCATAAGCAGAAAAAGTCCAACAGCTTTTTCAGCATGACGTTTGCCATGACATGGAGTATCTGTTATAGTATTTTTCTACTGTGTGAAGCTGCAATGATTATGCCTTAATTCCCCAATAAATCGCATCAAAGTGCCCAAAGGAAAGAGGGGATGCGGGTATCATGAGAGACGCAGACAAATCCTTCATTTCCAGCTTTTCAAGGGCATCTGTATGGTTTCTGTTAAAGGCAGTAGTATTTTTTTGTGTGGCTGAACTCTACCTTTGTGTGCATGTAGCACTGTACTATTTCTGCATATTATACAGTGCTGTGGTCCCGCAGATGGTGCCAGCCCTTATATCTCCCATTTCAAAGCAGTTCTATTGTGTATGAGCATGTGTAGCTTAATAGTGAACCATACCCTATCCTGGTCAGGAGTTCAGGGTTAGTTACTTCCTAGGACACAGACATACAGAAATTGTGGATCTTGTTGGCATGAAAAATTAGGGATGCAAGCTGTTAGCACATTTAGATAACTTTACAAGAGGAAGATCCATCCACTACTGTTAAAACACAGTATCACCTCTGTCTGAAGTCCCTGAGCCATATGTAGGCTGGGAAGCTGGTGAAGTATATATGCTTTATGCTTGCTGTATCCCTTTACACTTTAGGTATCCACTGATAGTCACTGTGTGAGATAATCTACCAATTTGATCTGTCTTTGCTGTACTTACTGATACAGCTGGCAGAGTTACTGCTGAGGCAGCACACTGTGACTTACAGGTCTTGCTTTCTATAGCCAAGACCTCCTAAAAGAAAGGAAAAATTTGGAGTTGGTTTGAAATATGGGATGTTGACATTCTGTGTTGCAGGTTAAAACCAAAAACAAAACCCACACCTATGTTGCAAGGAGACCTGATAGGAAAATCTTACTAATAGCTTACTAATAGCGTGCTGTATACAACAGTGTATACAACAGGATTTGTCTCAAATCCTCCATCTTCCTTCGATTGAAAAGCTTCTTCTCTTTTGCTTTATGGACATCTGACCCAGCTTGATTTATTATCTGGCTACAGCTGGATCACAGTTCATTTTTTTTATTCCAGTATTAAGGGTAGCCATTGATGAACTTTTAAGAGCTAGACCACAGTTTTTCTTATAAGGTTCCTCAAAGTTCCAAGACTTAGGGCTTTGCAAAAAGCTGAATGTTGCCATCACTCTTGTGTAATGCACAGAAGCGTCATAAACCTGATTTAATTATTTGCAAAAGATTTTGTTTTTTTTTTTAAATGCAGCACCCTTTATGAGTGCAAGGTGTTAAGGCCTGACCCTTCAAGCTGCTTGGTACCTTCTGTTCCCACTGCATTGAGGTAGTAAATCAGCAGCTTGCAGGACTGAACAGTTGCTTGTCTGAGTGCTTTTATGCAGTTTCCATTAAAGCAACATCTGCTGTTAGGATGGGGCAAATTATGATGGGCTACATGGTAAACTTCTCCTCCAAATACTGGTATATAACGTATTTAATATTCAGTGTATTTACATCATTCATATGTATATATATATGAGAATATATATATAAAATATTTCAAACCATTGGTGATGAATTTCCAAGGATTATGTACAAGTCTTAAATTATACCTAATTGGTATAAATGCCTGCTTCTGGAGAGAGCATACTTTTCATAACTCCTGATCTCCTGCCAGGCAAAGCATGATGATGGACAGCTTTAAGCATCATGCTGTGATAGCTCTGTATTTGTTTTATTTGCAATCTGAATCATGTAGTTAGATGGCTTTATGTTGATGAACTTCTTATTTACTGAAAGAATATTGAACCTTTTGATGTCTTAACAAAAATGGAAAGACAAATTTCAGTTCTAAGCTTCCTCATGCTTATTCGTGTCTAACATATTGGTGTATGTTGGAAATTCTGCTTAAGTTTAGGGAATAATGGTAAATAATGACTTAAATAGAACTGGCTGTCATGGATGAAACTTAAGTGCTCCTGAGTGAATGCTTGAGGCTGGGAGACAATGTAAGCTATGGAAATAGTGATTGACAGGCGTGCTTTTTCTCCTTTTCCATTATGACACTAAAACCAGCATTAAATAGGTAAATCATCAAGAAATAAAACAGATGAACTGGGGGATGGAGGTAAGTAGATGTCAGATTGGTAAGAATTTACGAAATTATGTAGACAAGAAAAAGAGATGTTTTTATTCAGATTACATAATGGGAAGAATACAGGATCCTGAACTCTATTTACAAAGTGAGTTGCAGTATCAGGCTGTTATTTAATAGAGGGAGAATTTGATAGAGTTTTTAACGCTGAACCTCTGGTCATTTTGGTAGTAGATGTATATGTCTAAGCATGTGCAAGAGAAAAGCCTAAGGTCTGATACAAATTGTTGAATGTTGGGCTCATCTGGTGGTTCTGAGGGAGTGCACAAGCAGGGAAGCTCTAAGGCATACCTGAAAGCATCAGTCACTGTCCATGAAAAATTAGGTAATAACCATATTTGCTCCTATTGAACCAACAGTTGGCTGTCAAAGTGAAGAAGTATCCTTATGCTGCTGTGGCATTTTAGGGACACACATGATGCAGTATGATTTCTAGGATAGGAGGTTTCAGGGTTTTATGGAACTCTGAGAGCTGCGTTTCCATCAACACAGTGCCTGGAGTGACCACGGTGATGCCTTTCCATATTACTCAACTCCAGTCTAAGTGATTTCTGCTGCAATTTGAAAGAGTATCGTGAATGTAACACGAAGAGGTTCTCTGGGCATGCTGTTGGGTAGCATTGCTGGGTAGTGTGCTATTGTGCATTGTTAAACAGGTGTTTTAGTTCCTTTCAGAAATGATGGGTTAAGCTCTAAGAAAGAAAACCCAAGAAATTTCCTCTGAAATCCATTAAATTGCCTTATACCATTGATTTTAAAAATAAACCTGGAAAAATTAAGTGCAAAACCAAATAGTTAAGTGTATTATTTTTAATGATTAATGTAACAGTAAATCTTAAGCGCTGACAACTTAAGAAATCAACAGATATTTTGTGGTTTAATCTTGAAATACAAAATTTGGCAGATGTTCTCAGGTTATATGTGAGCTCTTTTGCTCATAAAAATTAAAAAAAAACCCTGAAGTCTAAGAAGCTATAATGGAAAAAAAAATGTTCAGACATGGAAGTAATATGGAATAGTTATTCTGGAACAGCTATTCCTGGACACTATTCAGTGAAGTTATAGTAATATATATCACTGACTCGAAAGGTGTAGAAATATAGCATTAATTGTACTCATTTGTCAAGTGATGCTAAGCTCTTCTGTTCTTTTTTTCCTTTCTTCTTGATGTATTCTTGAAAGCTCATTTTTCCCTTTTTTTCAGAGATATAATGCATTCTTGACATCAGAAACTGTTGCGTCTCAACCCTTCATGCCCCACACTGGGTGCCAGAAAGGACATGGTTTAACCCCAGCTAGTAGCTAAGTACCACTCAGCCACTCACTCACTTTGTGTCCCCTCCCCAGGTGGGATGGGCAGAGGATCAGAAAAAGATAAAAGCTAAGGGTTGAGACAAGAACAGTTTAATAATTCAAATGAAGTAAAATATAATAATAATAGAAATAATAGCAATAATAATAATAATAGGAAAGAAGAGAGAAGGAGGAATAAAATTCAGGAAACACAAATGATGCACAATACAATTGCTAACTGCGCACTGACTGATGCCCAGCCTGACCCAAGCAGCGATTGGTCTCCCTTCTGGGCGACTCCCTGCAGTTTGTACACTAATCGTGATGTGCTGTGGTATGGAATACCCCTTTGGCTAGTCTGGATCAAGTGTTCTGTTTCTCCCGGCTTCTTGTACCCTTCCTCACTGGCAGAGCATGAGCCTGAAAAAGTCCTTGATTTAGAGTAAGCACTGCTGGGCAACACTACTTCACAACAGCTATTTCACAACTGGTGTGTTATCAACGTTATTCTCACACTAAATCCAGAACACAGCACTGTGCCAGCTACTAGGAAGAAAATTAACTGTATCCCAGCTGAAACTAGGACAGAAACTTAAACCTGAACCCACCATTTTCAAGGTTTTTTCCTTCTTGTATTTAGTTTGTGTTGTTTAGGAGGAGCTGATCCCATGATGGTTAAACTGCAAAAGGGTAAACCAACATGAAGACAAAGATGATTCATTTCTAAACTTTGCTAAACGGAACAGGTTGTTATTAGTGAGAAGCATTCATCTCACGCATGTAAGAGGTGCAGTCAGGTCTGGAGGTCTGCTTTGCTGAATGTTGTTGAACAGGATATTATAATTACTGTTGTTCATTTCTGCTGACATACATTTATAGAGAGATTATGTGGAAAGGCCACAGGGAGGTTGGCAACAATATTAATATAGAATAATTGGCAGCTTGGGCCCCAAAAATCTCATAACATGAAGAAAGCTAGAGCATGAGTGAGTGTAAAATACAGTCAAAACTGTGAAGAATTGGTGCACTGCTATTAATTACATGTATCAAAATGTGTATTTTAAAGAAAATAACAGGAATGAGAATGTTTAGGAAAATAGCAGGAATTTGCCCCCCACTCCCTAAGAACTGTTTCTCCTTTAATTCTGTTAACTTAGAAAGAAGAGGCACATTGTCTTCAAAGAATTGCTGCAAAGGGCTTTGGCTCATGAAAGCCTTTTCTGTCTTGTATTTGTTTCAGACCTTTTGATCTCTTTTGATTTGATGAGTAGGTGTCATCACTTGGTATTGCAGTTGCTTCCTCTTGTTCAGATATGACAGTAATAAAGATATTCACTGAAAAGTGCAATTTAAAATTTATATTATTCACAGTTATTGGCAAGTACTGCAGCCTGAATGGTGCAAATGAGGGGGAGTCTGATTCAGGTGGATTTTTTTTTAAACTAATTGATCTGTCTTATCAATATGCATAATAAGCTTATCAAAACAGACTTTTCAAAAATTAAGGAAGAAAAAACTCAATATAGAATGATTGTGAGTGTAATTGAGGAGTGTAATTTACTTTCACTTTACAGGAAAAGGCTTTCAGCTTCACCTTTTAAGCAGCTTTAGAAAACTACACAGTGACTCCTGGCAGTAGTGTATTGATTGAAAGCATCCACAGTGCCTAGAAAACATAAGTGTACACAATTTCATTTGAAAGGCACGTGTTTTATAGAAAGAAACTCCATCACTCTCTAGGGTTTGAAAGAAGTATGTTAACTTCAAAAGTACAGGACATGCTATAATATATAATAAAGAGATCAATAATAGTATGATTTTAAAAAATAATTCTCTAAATACTTAACTAATCTTTAGAGCATCTGCTTAATAAATAGGAAGAAATTAGGTAGAAAAATGGAACAACTCAGCTTCTACCAGGGACTAAAATTAAAATCGACATGGAGTAAAAGGAAAAGATTTTTCAGGAAGCATTCTCAATTCATTGGGGAATGAATTGAGGTGCCCCCTGGACTTCACTGGGAACTTAGACCCATACAAGAGACATACTTAGGATTTTATTTTTTTCCCCCTTAGTATTGTTTACCTTATTTTTGTTTTATAGAATAGTGTGTTACAAAGTTTTCTTATATATTTTGGGTTATTTTTGTAAAATCAGTTTAGGACATGCTTTGTCTCAGTAATATTTAGATAGATTTCTGCTTGGATTTTTCCTCCTTTCTCATATATATGCTCTCTTCCTCCAAATTTAAAGCTTTGCTGCTCTTAGGCTTGTGGTTAGGTAGACTTACGATTAAACCATTTAAGTAACAGCAAGTCATGTCAATGATATGAACAGTCTTACCCTGGATTTATGTTCTGACAGTTTCTTAGTCTTATACTGACTTTCCCCATCCTCGATGATCAGGCTGTTCCCTAGTAAACATTTCAGAACAGATTTATTCACTGCTTTGTACTTGAAGAAGTTGGTGCTGTTCATTTCTGGGATTTCAAATGAGCACCATTTGGAATAGCAGCTGCTGAGGTAACAATTTGGACGTGTCCCCTGCCACCCTTGAAAGCAGAAGCAACGTGGGCGCACAAAACCTTTCCAAAGTATCAGCGACATGCAAGCCTGAAAGCATTTGCATGTTTTATTTTAACAGATTTTTTCCCACTATGAATATGTTTTTGTTGCTTGCAGATACTGAGTCTGACTGTGTGATGTCAAGCAGGAATGACTGGAGGATTTTTTGTCTATCTAAGCCTCCTGTAAGTGCATGAGCAAGGGCATTTTCTTTCTGATTACCTGCCAGGTTGTGACAAACTTAAAGAAATGCGATCTTATGGGCTAGACTCGGTCGTCAGCTTGGTTTACTGTAGCCTGTGATTTATTGGAGCCTGCAGTCCATGTAATGGGGGATGCCAGCTCTCATTTGAGGGAGCTTTACGGACGAATGAGAAACTCGCCTTCAGGCCTGGACCAGTTTTCTGAAATACTGAGAGAGTTGTATAGTGAGGCTATTACTTGAAGCCAAACCAGATTTTAGGCTAGTCTGTCTTCATCTCACTCCCATCACTCCTCCAAAACAGCCAAAACTCCACCCTTCTGCCTAGTAAACACTCCAGTCTTTATACTCTGTAATTGTAAGGAACCAGACCTTGGGGAAATTTAGCTGGGTCCCACCATCAGGGAATCTGGCTTTAAGTTTTCTGAGAACTTAAATTCTGGAGCTAGTAGACCTATCAGAGCAGTGTAAAGTTCCCATTAGAGCAAATAGGAGTCAAAACAAATGTGCTACTAAATGTCCAGATCTATAGTATTTACTGTTGGGCTTATATTGTCAGGGATAATTTTTTCTTTGGACAGGCCTAGTAAGAGGAAAATAAAAATCAGCCTTACAGTGGTACAAGTAGGAGCAGGCTACCTGTTACCCTTAGCATCACTTTCTTATAACATCATGCTCATGCTGGTCGCTGCTTTCCCTGCATTTGGAAACAGTAGAATAAATGTATCAGAAGGTAGGTGAGCTGAAAAAGCATGAAGGGGGACAAACGGTATTCTTTTAAGGCGACTGTGGCCACTACATTTTCCCTGATCTTGGTCACTTTGCAAGATACTTGTCTGTGCTGGGCAGCTGTGGCCTGAGCATGTTTGTTTAGGAAGAGCTATACAGAGCTGGTCACAAGCTTAGCTACAGTCCCTGTCTTTCTTCCACCTGCGGCCAACATCAAGTCTCCTGCTGAGGAGAGAGTGTAAGAATAGGACAAATGCATGGACAAATGCAGGATATTCTCTTGGCATCCAGAAGTCTGTGGCTTGGGAACTTCCTGAAATGAAGGGCTGGACTCTGAGTTTAACAGATTCTTCTATTTAATTTCATGAATTTGGTTATTTATTCTGTGATTCCTGTGTAAACTTGAACATCCAATTTCAAAGAGTTCCTGAGTTTGAATGTGTTATGCAAAAAAAATTCCTTTTTCACTTGCTTTTTAGTTTGATTTCATACACCCTACCTCTGTTATTGGAATAAATAGGGAATATTAATTTTTTATACATGCATGAAATCTTAAGTGGCATAGAGCTCTTCATCGCAGTGTCACAGTCAACTCTTTTCCAACCTGAAGAGTTGCAGGGATGTTGCAGGGATGCAGTTGCTTAACCGATGTTTGTATGGGATAGCCAACATATCTTTGGTCATCCACGTTATCTTCTATTACTCTTTTCCAGTCCTCGTATACTCTTATAAAAACAGACCAGAAATGAAAGCAGTCATCAAGGGATCGATGCATCTTATATTTATTGCACTGGAATTAGGGTATTCTCCTTTTGTTCTCTGTTCCTTAATTCTGCTTTTCTGTGTGGTATTTTCAAGCTTTTATGAAAGCTGTGTTCACTTGCCTAGTACTACATTTCATATGTCTGCTGATACTGCTCTTTTTAATAGTTTCTACCAATTTTCCCAGTGCAGATGTCAGGCTGTCTGAAATTTTTTGGCTTTCCCGTGGGGCCCTTTATAAAGCTGGCATGATGTTAGCTGTCTTGCCGTCCTCTGATACCGAGGCAGCTTTAAAAGAGTCAGTCATGCTACTGTTTCATCTATGAGCTCCTTAAGAACACTTTTATAAGTATCATCTGATCTGTACAAATTGTCGTTGTTCAGCTGTTCATTCTGCAGCTTTGTCCACTGAAACATCTGTTTGAAATGGATGATCCAAGCAGTCCCTCATAAAGAAATGTACTGATGTGGCAGCTTCTCCAGCCTCTAGGTTCTTTGTATGCAGAGCTCAAAATGCTGGATTATTTTCTGCTGTAAGTGCTGCTTTTATCCCCTGATCATCTATAAGGCAGATTGGCGGGCTTTGCATCTGTACATGAAAAAAGGCTTGTTAATTCTTATGTCTTCTGCTAGTCATTTCTCGGGCTGTCTTTTGGCTCGCGTTATTGTGGTTTGAGTTTGCTTTCGTTTCAGTTTTAGTTATTTATTTACTTAACCTGCAGTAGCTCATGAGTCTTTCTACTTCCTTCATTTAGACATGACTCCAGCTTTCAGAAGGATGTTGCCTTGCTTCCGATAACCTCTTGCACCCTGCTGTTCAGCTATGCTTCCTCTTCCACTTTCTTAAATCCTTTTTTGCTATGTGGCATGTATTTGCTCTCAGCCTTAGTGTGGTATCTCTATTTACCATACTGCCTGGGAAGGTTTAACTCTCTTAGCTTCCCCATTTAGCTAGCTTCCTTTTAGCAAGATTTAATGTATCCTCCAGGGTGACTTAAAAATCAGATTTTGAAGGTTTTATCAGTCCTGTCAAAATTTCCTAGTATGTGTATCAACACTAACTACAGTTACAAACCCATTAAAAATGTCCAAACTGTAAAAACTATGTGTGAATGTGTAAGCACGTGTGTCTGTTCATCACAGATAGGGAGCAGATAATCATTCTTGACAGGAAGAATAATTCTAAGTGTAGAACCTAGGCAGTCAAAGCTGGTTTTTGTTTGTTTTTATCAGGCTTTAAGCTAGCAGAAACTGTCCCTTCAGCTGCAATGCCACCATCTCCAGCCCCTGTAACTGCCTGGGAGCCAGCCAAGCTGCCTTTGCACCCAAGGAGTCTGGAAAGTGAAGTCTCAAGGGTTTGAGCTATTGTGGTTTAGAGTTTGGATCTATATGGTTTAGCAAGACAACTTGTACAATTAGACACATTTTTTTAAGAGCCAAAGTAGGCAAACTTTTTTCCTGGAAGAAGCTGGAGCACTCCCCTAAAATTGCCCTTCTGTGTCACAGCCGACTGTGATAGATCCAGCTGAGGAGTCAGTAAGTGTTAATGAAGGGCCTTAATAAGTGTGGACTGATGTGGTCTAAACAAGCTTAGTAAAGTCCTGTCACTCAGCTGTGGTATTGTTTTTAATGAAAAAGCTTTTTAGTCAGAAAATGTAAGGGTAATTGGATTGCATCACTGACACTGCTGCTCAAAGGGAATTAAAACTGAGTGGGATTGGTGATTTTTAACTATTGTAATAAATGAAGATAAAAGAATTTTTGAGAAGATGAAACAGTGAGCAGGCATTCTTCCTTTAAACCAAAATGATGAAGTTTGTTTGAATTTAATAGAGTCAATATGCATATACATGTGCACAAAAGCTGTCATATTACCCAGCCGTTAGTCTTGATCTCACCTGTTCCGGGCAAGAAGAATTGTGCTTTGAGAACTTTTTTATTTAGACTTCAAACGTCAGCTCTTTTTATGATAATACAATATTTTTCTGTGCTGTCTTTCTGAACCTTCTTCTGTGTGTTTGAATTTTACACCATTGAGCTTTATCTGAAAGCAAATTTATTTTTAGACCTTGCAAAGGAGCAGTTCAGCTGCATGAGTAAGATGCAAAGACTGAACAGCCTGGAAATACCCCTCTCTGAGGAGCACCTCTTCTTGGCTGGTCACACTTGATTTCAGTTTGCCCATCACCTGAACAAGTACAGGGTGTGTGCCAAAGTCCTGGCTTGGTTTCAGGTTGTTTATAGTTTATTAATAATTTTAATATGAGTTTTAAGGTGAGTGGCTCTATGTTAATTGGGTAAGGAAAAGCTTATACTGAAATCTGTTCCTGTTAATGGCTAGGGAGGTTTGTTCCCAGAAGCAGCAGAGGCGCCACCCCAGAGGCTTTAGTATGACTGAGATTATGTGTTCTCACCTCTCCCTTTCCTGAGGCGTATCCCTGGGAAATACGGTCCTCCTGAGTGCACCTGCCCTGTTTTGTGTGGTTTTCCTCTGCCTTAGCCTTGTCTCTGCCTTAGCCCTGCACCCTCGCTCACCATTTCCATTGTGCTTACAGTAATCCCCAGCGCTAGAGAAGATGCATAGGAAAACAGAGAGAGAGTTTAATAAGCCTGATTTAGGGCACAGTGAAGGGTGAAGAACCAGAAGGCAGCTTGAACAGACTGAATGGAGAGAGGGGTGTCCCAGCCTGCTGCCTGCTCCAGGTCCCTGCTTGTGCTGCCACCACGCGCAGCTCTGGCACTCATCTCGTCCTTCTGTGAGGTGGCAGCTGGCACTGTTTGAGAGACAGGGCTGAAAGAAAAGCAGAAATCTCATTCTAGCATTTGCTTAGCAAGGTTCTGCTCTTCTTATCTCAGTAGATATCACCCCAAATCTGAGTTTTTCTTTCCCTTAAAGTACACGGCATGTCGATCACTTCTTACAGCTTTGCTGTTCAGAGGTGTTCCAAAGTGCCCATGCCTTTCTCTTCAGATCCTCCTCTTGCCACCCCTCAGTCATAACTGTAAAATCTTTTGGTGCCTGTCTCATTCCTTTCATACAGGAAGCAGTGTTCATTGTATTAACTGTACATGGATTTTGGTAGTATCTGAGCCATTCTTACCTTTTGATAAAGCATCTTTGGATATTTTGATTTATTTTAGCACAGCTGACCATACTGGGAGCTTTCTGAGAAAAAAGAACCATAATCCTGTACTGCAAACAAAACAGAAGTGGTGCTAAGGAGAGTTCATTACCAAATTGCGAGAAGCCATAAAACTCCAAAGTTGAGAGTCTAGGTGCACATTTTCATGGGCTGCTGTCGACATCAGTATTAAAATGTAATCGTCAAGCATATGATGAAATGATACTTTAAAAAAAAATATAATTGCAGTTTGTGCTTACAGTGTTGGCACATCTCTGAAACTGTGTTTAATTACGTGTGTGAGCTGGAGCTCAACTGTTTAGATGAAATGTGCTTATTGAACAGAGACAGCAATACTCTATGCCTCAGGATTACAAGAAAAAAGGGAAGAAGGGAGAAATTTACTCTTGCATGAACATTTTAGAGTCCTGTTTTGCTATTTACATGGAAAGACTTAATTTGTTTCTTCTAAGGATGCGGTCTTTTTTTCTAGCATTTTTTTCCTGTTCTTTGAAATGGTGGACTGGAAACAGCGATATTCTGTGATCTATTCTATTAACTTGGGCTACTGCCAGGAAAACTTTTCTGCCTGGAGAAATAGTGCCAGTTTTCAGGTTCAATATTTCCTCCTACCTGGGTTATAAAAAGATAGTGAATTTCTGTGCAGCTGATGGCTTGGGTTCCCTATTCAATAAAGCAGTTACTAGCAGCCAGTTAATTATTAATCCTTGGATTCAAAGTTTTCTGATTGTTTTGCTTTCTTTTTTTAACCTCAAGTGTCCTCTTGAGCAGCTCTAGATGAACAACATCTACAAGGGGATATGTTTTACCATGAGAATTTTTAAACTGCAGCTTTCAAATGCTGAATGAACAACTCTGTTAATGTATGAAATATTGTACAGCTGAAACTACGATAACTTTAAAACCAGGTAATTTTAAGAAACAAATTCCTGTAACTTAAACATGTTCTGCAGACTTTTTTAATCTGTCAGTAACTCGATAAGTTTAAGTTTTCAGATGTATGATCATAAGTGACATGATAAAAAATAAGGAATATAAAATTTTCACTTACATGAAACACTTTGGTCCCATTGAATCTTGGGAAGCAGCTCGTTATACATTAAATAGCTGTGTAGGGAATTTCAGAGATGACACAGATGGTAATTTAAACTTTTTGGGAAAACAGTCTGAAAAACATGAAACTTCTAAATCTTTTCAACAGGGAGTAAATGCCCATTATACTTAAATATCTGGAACCTTTTTGATGGAATAGTAGAAAAGCTTTGGAGAGCAGTAAAAGTGGAATTGGCTCCATAGTTCAGAATATTAGATCCCTGCAAATGCTCAATAACAGATAATGAACATAAGTGAGAAATCCAACCAGGAGTGTAAAGAGAGGCTCATTCTTGCAATGAGCTCCATATGGATAGACATTTCTGCCTTTGCAAAGCATCACTTTTATCAGCAGGTCCCCACATAGTACATGGATCAACTGTGTAGAGCTGATTGCATCATCAAAATGAAGTGACAGCATGTCTCAACTGATCGGCTAAATGTTGTGTGGTATTCTTGGATCATGAGGATAAAGCCTGTGATTACTTTGTTTTCCATAAGCTGTTTCAATAGTGTGTTTCATCCAGCTATTCTTGCCGTCTTTATTTACTGTCTGGGTTAACACAGGCATATACTTTGATTGGATTGAAACCACATACTTCTAATAGGAATTTCTGGGGATATTTCAGGTGGGCAACTTGGAGAATGGGGACTAAAATAACAAATTCTGTGAAGAGAGGTTCATATGAACCCTGTTTATCCCGAACCATCTAAACCATGCAAACTGATCACTGCCACGACACCAGGTCCCAGTTACATTCTATGGAGGCCACAGCTGTAATGCTCCAGCTGCTGTCCCTGTCTTCCCATCACATATTTTTCCCTTTATCAAATCCCCTGCAGCCCTCCCTGTTTTCTTCCACCTCCTCCCAAAACTGTAAGCCTCTTCTTTCAGTACCCTCTATATTTTTGGGCTTAGTTGGCCAAAAGCCTGTCCTTCATTAGTTTCTAGTTATACATGCACTTACTCACTGATCAGGAACTGTGTGTTTACCTGTCAGGTAAGCAGAAAGGGCATCTGTCCACCTGCAGAATGATGTCCCTGATGAGGTTCTTCCCTCTAACACAGTCGAGTTGAAGCTTTCGAGTTCTCTGGTTCTTCCACTGAGTCTCTGCATAGGTGTGTAATTTCATTAAACCTAGAGGAACTTTAGACCTTTAAGATCTTTCACTCTCTGCTAAACTGAGTGGCAATTGGGTGGCAAGTTACCATAAGTCTCACTTGCCTGTGAGAAAAGCAGCGACTGTCATTTTGTAACTGATACCAAGTCAAAACTCAACTTTCTAGAGATGTGAAAGCTGGTTTATTATGTCTGTATGAGTGATTGGATGTAATCCCTTTCACTCTGATTAGTTACATATATTGAAAAAATGGGGGATAAAATATATTCATTAGAATTTGAAGTATGTCTGGCCAGATTGGACAGGGCCTTGGGTAACTTGGTCTAGTGTGAGGCATCACTGCCCATGGCAGGGATGTTGGAACTAGGTGATCTTAAGGTCCTTTCCAACCCTAACTGTTCTATGGTTCTGTGAATTAATATCAGTGTTAAACTCAGTGAATAAAACACTGAGAAATTTTATATTCCTGTGACTTTAAGTCATAATTTTTCCAGTTCATCTTGAGACTTACCATAGCAATAATAAAGTATCTATATTTTAGATAGATCAAAATTAAAGTATGTATAATTTAATGTATCTTTAAAGTATCTATTTACCAAAGTGATTGGTTGTTAAAGCCATCTATTCATTCCCAAGATAGTGCCAGTTTTGGGGCCAGGTCAGACACTACCATCTGGTTTGATTGATGATACTGGTATCTTGTGTTCATGGAAGGCATTTAATCAGTCAGGAAATTAAGGCACTTCGCTGCCTCAAATACACTAGAAGAAGAACGTGGGTTAACTGCTGCCAAAGCCTTACACCACACAGCAAGATCAAGTCGACAGAGGAAGTTAAGAAGCATCTACTGCTGCAAAAGAGTTTGTAGCTGAGCAGGCTACAAGCACCCCAGGGGGATCTTGGTACCAATACTGAGGTCACTGTCACCATTGGCATAAAATGAGTCATGAAATGAATCATCCAGTGTGCTGGTTTATGGCTTTCTCTAAAAATTGCCACAGACAGCACGCGGACTTTGCACACTGTGCTGCAAGATCAGGTCAGTGCAAATCCAGAGAATGATGTTATTGTCACCCTTAAACTGAGGGCCTTAAACACAGACTTGGCATTTCTTATTGCAGATGTTTTGTGAGCAGCTGTGATTATCATCAAAGTCTATCACATGGTAGCTATGTTTTAAGACTTGAGAATGTACTGACTTAAATGATGGAAGTAGAATCTGCCACATTTTTCTGTCTAGACATGCTTTTAGTTTCAGTGTCTTGAAATAACAGAACACAGGTTTGTAAAAATTGTAAGACAGCAGATAGTGTCTTGATATCATGGTGAGAAGGAACTGTATAACCACTTGAGCATGACAGGGACACAAGAAACCAGAACTTGGTAGCCGATGCTAATGCGTGGACTGATGCCTTCTTCACCCACAGCAAAGCTGTGTTTTTACTTCTTGGTTGTAAGATACATTTGAATGATAAATATGAGCAATGAAGCTCCCACTTAGTGTTTTGCATACATTTCTGAACACTTAATACTTTGCAAATGCACTCAAAGCATGAAGAGTGATTTATAAAATATTAGATGTTGACCATTATAAGATTTACATTCAATAAAAATGCCATTCAGTCTCCAAGCTAAAAAAGGTACAGAGAGATGATGGTTGCATTTTACAATATAATTTGTTTGCATCCCAGTGCAATGATTGTTGCAAGGCTGAGGTAAGTTTCATACACTAGTTTTTCCTCTTGCAGATGTTAAGAGGACCATACCTGACAAACACAGGTTCAAACTGGTAATAAGAATTACAGTCTGTCTCAAGGGAGAATTTCTGTCAAGAACCAGGATTTCTGCAAAACAGGGTGTGCCACGTTTAAAACTTCTGCACTGGAGATGTTAGGAGTGAGATGGGATCAGTCCTTTCAAGCACTGCAAGCTGGGAGGAAAAGTGTCAGTCTCTCTTCCCAAGTAACAAGTGATAGGACAGGAGAAAATGGCCTCAAGTTGTGCCAGGGGCAGTTTGCACTGGCTATTAGGAAAAATTTCTTCACCTAAAGGGTTGTCAAGCATTGAAACAAGCTGCCCAGGGAAGTAGTGGAATCACCATCCCTGGAGGTATTTAAAATATGTGTAGATGTGGTACTTAGGGACATGGTTTAGCAGTGGAATAAGCAGCGCTTGGTTAATGGTTGGACTTGATGATTTTTAAAGGTCTTTTCCACCCTAAATGATTCCATGTAATGTATTCCTGAGAGGTATTATCTGTTCTGAAAAGAATTTGATGTATATTAGTTAGGATTTTTCCTTCTTCTTCCTCACCCCAGTCCTCCCCCCGGTTTCTGTAAAGCACTCTGGAAGTCTTCACTAACAACTTCTGTCATCTTAACTGACATATGGAGAAGTCACGATGTTGGCATGAAGTTATCTCCCAGCAATAGTGCTAGCAGCGTGTTATTTTGCAGCATTGTTTAAAACAGGAAACTGTTTTTGTGTTTTGTCTATAATTTCAGCTTTTCTGAATGTTTGTTTTTGGATTCATAATGTTAATATTGACAGTTTCTGTTGCATTCTGAAATGCCTAATAAAAGGGATAATGATACCATGAAATATTCCTTTATGATCTTGTATGTGGGTTTTTAATTCCCTCTCCTTTATGTGTCTATAATGAATTCTCTGTGGCTGATATTGGAGAATAGCTATTCAGGAAAAATTGCAATATAGTAATGCCAACTTTTTATGTTTGAAAGCCTTCAAGTTCTATGTGTATTTTTCATAGATAATTCTTTGCAGTTTTCTATTAGTACTAACATGAAGAACCATCTTGGCTCTATAACAATGAAATTCGCTGTTAACACAGAAAGCAATAGTGTCAGTTTGGGTCAAATCCTGATTCTTTGCTAAAGGCAGGAAGAAGGGAGTGGGATTTCCACATCCCTGCTTGTTTCCTGATTTACAGTCTGAGCAAAATTGGTCTGGGAAGTAACTAAGGCTGACTATAAAAGCTTTAAAGTCCTTTTAAATAATAGCAGCCTACATTTTATAGCAAATTTTAGATGAAAACCTGGTGCTGTTGAAGTCAGCATTAAAAGTTCCATTGACTTGAGCAGAACCAGGATTTCACATGCAGAGTTCGAAGCACTGTTAAGACATGGATTGATTCCCTGTTACCTTGTTCAAAAGGTACATAGGTATCATTGACCTTAATCTGCAGACCAAGACTGCAAGATGAAATAGCTTGGTCTTTCCTTCACAGAGGGTCATTTAGCACTAGGACAGTAACTTGGGGTTAGCTTGATCTCAGCAGTCAGTTCATGCCTGGCACCATCCTTTACAGAGCATTTTTGCACAGTATCCCTTCATGTTAATTTGATATTCAGTTCTTTGGCCTTGTTTTTGCTTGCCCATCTTTTTATTAACCATTTCCTTTATCGTGTGCTTCTCTAGCATTTTTTTTTTCCCTGGTTAATTTACAGTGGTTCTATTTCTGGCCATCAGATTTCCTCTCCTCCTTTTATGGTTATAACAGAGAACACTTGTAAATCATCCTTCAGACTGCATGCACTGGCTGCCTTCTTGCTGCAACTGTGAGCAACTCTACCCCGTCACTATTATGCACTGACATTTAGCAGATCTGTTGCCGTTGTTCCAGAAGTACTATTTTCTTAGCATTTTTAAATTGTTTTAAAATAACTTTACTAGCCTTCAGTGTATCTTCATAAGCTTAATAGATGCATCCTAATATATGTAAATATTTGTTGAGGTATTTGGGAACAATCTGTATAAGCCTAATTTTTATACTACTGCCACTTGCAGGCAAGTCAGCTGGATGATGTGAAATTCAGTTATCTGTCCTGGTTGTATATTGTATTCTACACAAAACCTTACATTATTTTCATGACAAAGACATCATCTGAACAATGGTAGACATGCCTGCTGTATCCAACATCTTATGCTGTGCTTCTGGAAACAAATAATACGCTATCTTTTTAAATTTCCTATTCATTTCCCCAGTCTATTCCTTGCTGTACTTGTTCTCAGTTTAATGCTGGCTTTTTTCCCCTATCAAATGAGATCTTTTGGAGTACCTTGGCATGTACTGAGATTTAATAGTCATTAGCTGGGTTTTCTCTATGGACAAAGAAAAGCTGGCGCAGCCAGAACTCCCAGGGTCCCTCTCTGCTTTCTCTTCCCCCTCTGAGCCTTGAGTTCTGGCTTTTTAACAGCTGAGGTCTCTTCCATGTTCCCTGGTATTTGACGTGAGGGTTCATCGCTCTGTAAAAGACGGTTCTCATTTCTTTAAGGGCTGTATTCAGTGATTTTGTAGCAGAGTCAGATGGCTCAGGGTAGGTGAGCTGAATCCGAGTCTGAACACAAATGTTCACAGATACAGCACACTTTCTACGGTTGGTAGTCCTTGCTGTGTTGTTTTTCACATGAACCGCGAAGTTACGCTGAAATTTGCAAGTTTAATTCTTTGTAACAAAATGTTAAAATGTGGCAGCTTGGTAAGTGAATTGCCACTTGCTTTCTGCTAAGCATAATAATCAGGTTTGGCCCCAAACTGATACTTTGTTCCCAAGTACCTCTGCATTTTGATCTGGGACAAATCCAAAATCCAATGAGTGTCTCTCTCTCTCTGTTGATTTTGGTTGGGAAGACATCAGGCTTTGCCAAGAGCAGTGATTTTTTATTTTTCATCAAGTTTCAATGCAAGAGGTGACAACGTCTTTGGACAAATAATTCTGTGAGATTTCTGCTAATGCAGTGGCAGCTGCTTTTCAGAGTTATCACCTTTGCTAGCACCTTGGGTTGCTCTTGCTGCCAAAGCAGTTGCTTGATCCACGCCTAAACTCTAGTGTAAAGCTCGCCACTGTATCCAAACTACTACTTCTCAGTGTACCTTTGCCTGTGTTATCACATCACTATTGATCTCTCGTATTTCCAAAGTGGAGAGGAGGGAAGGAGATCAGTGTGAGCAGCTTAATTCAGTATATGCTCAATAATGCATTCTGTGGCTGTAGAGGGCTATTTATTTTAAATGTTATTATTGCTGTTCATGGAAGCATAGCTGAAATACTAGCTTCAGCATTATTAAATGTTAATAGTTGTAATTACTATTAAATGCTAATAGTTGCAAAAAATGGTAAGCACTTACTAGCTGTATAATTTTTTACTGGGAGGATTGTATGCATCAGTATTATTTCCTATGTGTTTGAATAATCCATAGGTTGCTCCAACTAAAAGAATAGGAATAAGTGTTTGTAACCTAAGCATGCTTAGGGGTCTGCCAGTATTCCTCTAGAAATTTTGCACATGTATCCAGACAGACTCAAGCTCTAATATTCAGTGATTCTTCAGGTCCCTGAAATATTGACTGATACGTAACAGAAGATATTAGGGTTTGTTCAAAAATCTTGAGTATTCATTTAAATCTAAGAGTGCTTGATTCTGTGAGTAATTATTGAAATCCAAGTGTCCTTGCTTTTTTATGGAGGAATTCAGCATTACTGGAAAACCATTTACATCAGCTCTCACTCTTCCTGCATTGTGCCTGCATTGTGAACAGGCCAGATGGTGCTTTGCTGCATGTGAGCACAGCAATAATTGCAGTTCTTAAAGAGAATGACTACATTTTGCAGCATGACACCAATTTTAGATGAAAATGAGGCCTGGTGTATTAGCAGATACAAGCAGAGTGAAGCCACGGCCCGCAGAGGGGGAGTGGACTTGCTTTCTGGGTCTTCGCTCCTATTATTCCTTATGTTCATTAACAAATTTCTATGTAAATTAGGGCTGTTTGAAGAGATGTTTGTGTGAGGTGAAGTTGCAGAAATTGTTCCCCATCCTCGCCAAGCCTGTATGTTTCTGACAAATTTCTTATGGTATTATGAAAAGGTGTTAAGCATTATAGATATGTCTGTGCTTTGAAATGAAAGGTTTGATTGGTAGGGCCAGAGGTAGTTTTGCTGCCACTTACCCTTTATTACTTAGTCAAAAATATTTGTTTCTTAACTCTACACAAAGTTGTTTCTGGTCTCCAAATAATTTGACCAACTTTACTGTTAAGTGCATTTCCACTCTCCTACTCTGCTAGAAATCTCATTAGTCTCCTGGTCTGCTCAGAAATTAATAAGCATCCATTCTTGCCTCTCTATCCTGCTCTTCTCTTTCCACTTTACCCTTCTTGCCAGGATACCTTTTCTCCTTTCTCCCTTCTGCTTGAAATTGTAGTGTTCAGCTGCACGGTCCCTCTGCCTCCACTGTCCTCTCTTGAGGTCCCAGACCGGGCCTTTGCGGATGGGAAGGGAGGAGATGTTGGAGACAGGTTGTCAGTTTTAGCAGACCTTAATAGGAAAGGGATAGAGAATTGAGGCAGGGAAGGGGGCTGGGGTGGGAGAAGGTTGCTAGGGATTAGGATTCCATCTGCCATTCTGTCATCTGTCCTTACCCTGGTCCTGGGCTGCCAGGGCTCCCCTTCTTTTCTGCTGGTGAAAAGAAGGAAGAAAGCATTGGCTTTTGTTTGTTTAAAAGCACAAAAGAAGGAGGGAATTAAGCTCATTAGGCCTTCCTTATTAGTCACTATTGACTGTGGGGAGTAAGCTTGAGTAAATGGAGGCTTGCAAAACGGGTAAAATCATTCAATAGTATCAGTTAAGGGGAAGCTGAAAGTCTGCCTTTCTTTTCCACAAATTTGAAAATACTCAAAGTAGATGATTTTACATCAGAGTATCAAAATTAAAATCTGACACATGAACAATTAATTGTGTCACCAGTTACTTGTTTCCCTCTTATTGATTGTCAAAAGAATCAAAATGCTTTTGAAACAATTTTGAGTCATGCTTTGGTTGGCCTTGTAGTATGCGTTACAAACTTGGATTGTATATTGCAGTATGAATTCTGAGAGTAAATTTGTTCCTTTATGTGAGTGCTCTGAAGTAATACATATGAATACATACATCTGAAGTACATGTGTTTAGTAAGATGTTGCTTTATTTGAGAGCCAAGTTTCTCTCTTCTTGCTCCTGGCTTTATCTTTGAGCAATGCTGTGATAGAAAATAGATCCAATTCTGTGTTATCTGCACTGATTAAAAGAAAAAAAACAAAAAGGATTTCTTGATTTTAAACACAGAAGAAGAATTCCTATTGACAAGTTACTGGGTTGACCATACTTCAGAATTGGCTGGGTACTGAGGGTGCTTATTAATGTAATGTCTATGATACAGAATGTCTTGATGCAGGACATAAGTAATTTGTTAGGATATTTTGGATGTACCAAATAGGCAGGATTTGACAGTGAAATGGTACAGGGTTTCAGATAAATGCAGAAAACAGGTATAGGTAGCCTAAAAATTCACAGGGAAACTACTCATGCCAGTTACTGCTGCTGTTTCGGCGGCTGCTGCTGCTGGTGACCACTCTGGAAACGGAAGATTTTAACAGGAAAAATTGTCTTGGGAAAGCAGTAATTAGTACATTCTTAGCACATTAACATGTTTGATGAATACAAGTGATGTAGCAACCAGAGTGATGTATTACTAGCCTTCCTCTGCCCCTCACCTGCATGTTATTGCACAGGATGACAAGGCCAGGAGTGTTTGAAGAGATGGGAACACCTTCTTCAAACCACAATCCCTCTGTTTGCCTGAGCCATTAGATTAGAAAAGTGATTGTACAGCTTATTACAATTGCAAGCAGCAACTCATACAGGCCTGGTGCAATGACCAGCAAGTGCAAGGGTTGTGATGCTGGGTCACCATCACTAATAGCTCTAGTGCTGTCATTCTGTGTCTGATGGTGTCTTACAAAGTGCTGGCAAGATTTTTCTCTCGTGCGTGTGTGTGAACCTTATTTCCATAAAAAATTCTGTTAACTTGGGATGGCAGTGGCAGGTCTCTTGCAAGTAGGAGATGTAGAAAAAGAAAATGGGCACTAGATTTCATCCTATAGACAGCATTATGTTTTTCTGCTTATTTTGAAACTATCACTTTTGAAAATTTAATATGAGTTAATTGCTTCTGATATTCTTTGAAATTACGAGCTTGAATGTGTATCATCAGTATGTCTCTATGAGCTTTATTGTATTTTTACACAATTTGCTTGCTCTTGAAGGAACCAGTTTTAGTGAAGACATTTGCACACAGGGCTTCAAGACAGATGAGAGAAAACAGACAGTTGTTTACAGTACTTGTAACAACACCTTCACTGATATGTCTCATTTTTTAGTATCCTTTTATGTACATGTCTAAAATTAAATTAGGTCTCCATTACTAAAATTAGAGTCATTGGATTAGAAGTGCTTTTTTTTCTGATCCTTAACTGAATGAAAGGAGCTTCTTTTGATAAAACTATAATAGAATTAAATGCTCTACAGCTCATCTCTTGAAATCTTATGGATGGAGTATTAGCTTTATTATATGCACCAGACTGAAAACACCTTAAAAGGTGGGACAGAATTTCCTCAACAGGCAAATAAGGTTTATCTGAATAGGAAAGATTATGCATTCAGCCCCAGTATTACCCTCACATACTGGATTTTTTTTTTTTAGGTAGCCTTTCCTCTCCCTGTCACAGACAGAACTCCTATTGTATTCAACACAAGTTTTGCTTGTTTGAGGCAACATGCTTGTCATAAACTTCAATGGATTACACTGGTACTTAATACAAAGTTTGTGCATAAGTATTTTTACTAATTGGGGCCACAGCATTCAGTATCATTGAGCTCTGGAATCTTAAAGGCTTCAGGAATAAATCTATTTCTCGGCATTACTGCTCAATATATGCGTTTTGTATGATTAAGTATTTGCATGTTTCTAAAATGCTTTCTTTTCCAATCCATAAATTATTCATAGTTGAATCACAGCCAGGTTCTTTTCTGCTGAGGTTTCTGCATCAAAGGTATTGACTGAGTCTTTAGTAGAAATGGTGTAGGGGAAGAGCAACAATCCCAAAAGCACCTATGCCTTTAACTGGTTTGAGCTTGGGGGTTGAACAGAAGCATCAGAAAACAGGATCCAAACTTCACATTTTGCTATGAGATATGTACTGTTAGCTAGCAAGCAATTATTCTAGTATCAAAAACCAATTTCCTCTTTCTTAAAACCACAATAAATGTGTAAGTTTTCCCATGACTTAAAAGTAGTGAGACTGAGTGCCTTCAGAGCAGTTTAGTAGAGCTTGCCCTTAGGAGTCTTTCAAGATTGTTGCAGACTGTGAGTTCATTTGGTGTAAAATGGACTCTTCACAAGGCCTTCTGTCTGATGCTGGGAGGCCCCTGCAGAAGCGACTCTTTTTTGAGCTCTTTGTCTCACAGCCTGTGCCAGTCCCATGCTCTGAGGTTATTGAGGGGCTGGGATGGTGTAGCAGAGTGTAGAATGGAAAAGGCTTCTCTTTGGAAACAGTTTAGTTCCTTACCTGTGGGTAATGGCATGGAACCACTGTTGGTCCCATTGGAGTTTCATCTGGACAAGGTATGTTCAAGTACCAGAGTTCTCCCCACTTTTTACTGGTAGGAGAGTACAGCTGTGGAGTGCCAGACCTCATTTCTAAACTATTCATCTAATCTTGCCAAAGAGCTAGAGATCAAGTTAAGAGGACTACCCTTATGTGTAGATAAGCCTATTATGTAGCTGTATCTGCCAAATTCTGCATGTACCCTAACATTCAAAACCTGAAAGTAAAGAGAATAAAAAGTAATTTCATTGACACCATTTCAGTTGGTGAATATTTGTTGGGTTGTGAAATTTATACATCTTTGAATTTATCTGTGAACTTTTCTTTGAGATACATAAGTGTAATCAGCATTCACTCTTCTCAGAAACTAAGTGGCATAGCAAGGAAGGCTAGTGTTTGCATTTCTTTCCTATAATTGGGTCATTTCTCCACAAAGAGATTTTCTGACTGCACTGAGGTAATTTTTGCATGATGCAATGTATTCTGTACTGCAGGGAAGTCTCTTTCATGTCTGATGTGTCACTTTAGAAACAGAACTGGAGAGGAGTATCTTTGAAAAATGCTAAGGTGGTATTTGCAGGTTTTGTGACCTTCTTTTATTAGTGCCTGTTCAAGCTGATACATCTTGTATGTCAGCAGTTCACAAACTTACTTATTCTTGACTTTTTCCTGCCTTCCAGCCTTGAAGTGCTGGTGCAGACTGTGTAGTGGTGTCAGTCTCCTACGGAAGAAGCCCAGAAGAGAGCAAGGAGCAGGAGCATTGAGATAAAAGCCTCATTTGCAGCAGGATAAGTGAACCATGACCCATTGATCAGGAGCAAGTGGGGCTGTAGAAGTCATGCTTCACAGAGTATATAAAGGAAGTCTTCAGCAGGGCTAGTGAGAATACACTTGTAGTGGAAAATGTGCTTAACATGAAAAGCAGGCAGACCTAAACATAGCTCAATCAAGTGTAGCACTCGGATTATATCGGTGGAGTGTAGTTTTAGACTGAGTCTATCTTATTCTAATTTTACGTATGGTTTTAAGAAATAAGTGAGGTTATGGTTTAAAGCTTAGGCAAACTGCTGATCACAGAAAATGAAGTTGTTCCTATCATTTCTTTTAAGGTTGGAGGACACTTGAAGTGGTAAAGGCTAGTCAAGTTCACAGAGGGGGATGTGACTGGAAACATTTCAGTGCAGTGAGGCACTGAATTGAAGAGGAAGTGTTTGAAGGGTGGATAAATGTGTGTGTGTATATTTAGCCAAAACCTCTGTGACAAAGGGAAGCAGGGACTGGAAGGATTGCCAGGATCTCTGCACACAGCAGTGGTGGTGTAGGAGTCAGCTGCCTAGAATAGGTAGCATCCAAACTTCTGTCCAGGCTGGGTACTGAGAGTAGGGTCTGACCTCAAAAAAACCTCTTATTTGCCCAGTGGCATTTGAACATCAGTACCAATTAACAACTTAAATAGTACTGGTTTTCACATATATTTAATAAAGCTAGCAAAGCTTTTGCAAATACAACATTTTAACTGACCTGCAAAATCTGTGAGGTCTGTAGCAATACATTTGCTTTTCTCAGTCACTGAGGGATATGGACTCATAGAATCAACTAGGTTGGAAAGACCTTTAAGATCATCAGTCCAACCTTTACCCCAGGATTGTAAAGTCCACCACGAAAGCATACCACTGAGGCCCTCATCTGCATGGTTTGTGGACGCTTCCAGGGACAGAGATTCCACAACTTCCCTGGGCATCCTGTTCCAATGTCTGACTACCCTCTCTTTGAAGAAATTTTTCCTAACATCCAGTCTAAACCTCCCCTGGGACAGCTTGAGGCCCTTACCTCTTGTCCTATCACTTGTTACCTGAGAGAAGAGACCAGCCACCTCCTCTCTCCGTCCTCCTTTCAGGTAGTTGTAGAGAGCAATAAGGTCCCCCTGAACCTCCTTTTCTCTGCACTAAACAACCCCAGCTCCTCATCGTACTTATTCTCCAGACCCTTCACCACCTTCGTTGCCCTTCTCCGGACCTGCTCCAGCACCTCAGTGTCTTTCTTGTAGTGAGAGGCCCAGAACTGAACACAGGATTTGAGATGTGGCCTCACCAGTGCTCAGTACAGGAGGATGATCACTGCCCTCATCCTGCTGCCACAGTACTGCTGATACAGGCCAGGATGCTGTTAGCCTTGGCTGTGTGGGCACAAGCTGGCTCATGTTCAGTGTCTGTCAATCAGCATCCCTAGGACCTTTTCCACCCAACAGCTTTCCGGCCATTCTTCCACAAGTGTGTAATTGATCAATGCTATGATCGGTTTCTGAGGGAAATGAGTGTTGGAGCTGCAGGAGGAATTAAAAATCCAAATTCAGTTTTGTTAATTCAGGTGTATAAATAGGGCTTCTGAGACAAAGGGGTTGAAAAGGTAGCCTGTGAACTTAAAACAGCTGTTCACAATTATAGCATTCTGTTTATTATATATGGAATAAATTTATAAAGAAAACTTTCTGTCTTGTAGATTGTTTATTTGAGGGGAAAAAATCTCACTAACTTCTTAGGAAATGCAGTGTTTCTGGGATGCCTGATTCAGCATATATGAAACTGTTTTTCAGGAAATTTATTCCACTTAACTCCATTAAAAGAAATTTGAGCATCTGGCGGTGTAGTAGCAAAATCTATAGTGCATTTCTCTTCAAAATGCAGCTGAATGCAATCTTCCCCCGATATGTGTGATGAGTGTGTGATAGCTGTATCACCTATTTCTACATTACTCATTTTGACAGATTAACTTTTTGATGTGAATTTTCTGTGGAATGAATCTTTTTGTAAACATGTCCTTAATAAATTAGAAGTTGACTAACAGGCAGTGATGACTAAATTGCAAGGTAGGAAATACTAATATGACAAGAATTCATGCACCTTAAGAGTGATTTGAGTTTGTGGTCTGTTTGCATATGTTGCTGTTAGCAGCAAACCAGCCAAAGAACAAACAATCCATCTCCTAAGTAAATTTTTGCTGGTTTCCAGAATAAGTGATGTCAAGTGAAGATCTGCACACTTCTGTTTTCTAAAAGCAGCTTTGCCCTCATATAGGAAAAAAATCTCATTTAATGCAATTGATATATCACAAAAGCAAAAAAAAATAAATATATATCCATCAGTACTTTTGTTAGTTCTTGTTATTTGGATTTTAAGTCATCTGTTGTCTTTCAAGTATCATTTACCCCATACATAGATCATTTTCTCTCTTATAGCACCAAGCACATATATATGCTAAAGGCAATATTTGGCATATAAAAATTAATATAAGAATAAAAAACCTTAAATTAAACCAGCAAGTTAAATCAGGGCTCAAAAAATGCAAAGGAATGATAAGGTGTTGCATTGCACTTCAGAAAGCAAACAGGTTTGGCTTTTTGTTTGTTTTTTTTTTTTAATAATGAACATATGTTAGACAAGGCTTTTTTCCTGCTAAAACCTATAGTAGGATTAGCAGAATAGGTAGTGCCATTCAAGCAATGTATATGCTAATTTCTGAACACTTGAAGTTTATTCCTTTTTCCTGTTTGCTATGTCTTCTCAGTTGATTAGTAATAAATTACTTTTAAGCCAGGGCACAGAGGACTATGGCGCAGAATAAAATGCAGGGTTGACAGGCTTATTTATTGGCTTAGCACACAAACATGTTGGGCATATTGCCATTAGTCATCTTGAGTTTAGAGTTCAGATTAAAGAGATGCTTGTCAATGCATTTCCAAAAGGATGCGTTATTCGTTTCCATAAAGATGATGGTAGTGATGGCATGCTCAGTAGAAGCTATGAAGAAATTGGAACTTCCTCTTTGTTCTTGTTTTGACATGGGCTATATGATTTATGCAAACTAGGTCCTATGGTATTAAAATTAATGAATAATTGTACATTGTTTTTTCACTAGAAGCAAGTAGAAAGCACATTTTTCAAAACACTCAGCTCTGCCCAGGCTTTGTTGAGTGCATTGCCAAGGAGAATGTATGATATGTTGGGTGGATGAACCTCATCTGAATGGGCTTTCTGTGGCCACAGCTGGTCATAATAGAGTGAGAAAACTGGAATGCTGAGGAAGTACTGGGCTCCTGTAGATGGCATAGGCCCTGGCACATCTCTCCAGCATCCTTAGTGCTCTCCTGTTGGAGATGGGCAGAGTCAATGAATTGTTATTGAATGATGACTGAGTAAGCCTTGACTAGGTGACAGTTCTAGAGAAGTTCTAGAAGGATTCCCAAAATGTATGTCAATGTATGTCATAGGAGAGAATCTGAAACCCCAGAAAATTAATTTCATCCTCTCCCTCCACCCCAAGAGAAAATGTTCTAACTCCTTTTCTGTCCTACTTGCCAGCATGAAGTGTTCTGACCGTTCTGCAGAAGAAGTTATGGTCAGTGGTAGGAAGTGGTGATGCCATCAGGAAGCATTTAGTACGTGCTTTTTCAGGAAAAAATAACCCACAACTTTACTTTCTCAGAAGAAAGATTCCTTGCCAAGGGAGAGGAAGGCGTGGCTGTAGACTGAATAGATCGAGGAGGAAGAATCCTCATAAAATCCTCACAGTGTTTTGTTAAAGGGCATTTTAAAAGGTCTGATTCAGCAGCTTCTCAGTGGCCACAAAACTTACCTGGAGTTTACCTTTGGGGCCTTAAATATTGTTGTGAGTTAGAACTGAGCAGGCCTGTGTATGCACTTTACCTGACCTGCATACCATAGATTATACTTTATCAGTTTTGACTTGCAAAAAAACCCTGGCTAAGTGAAGTAAACTTTTTAATACCCTTTCAAACATATAAAATTAATTCTGTCAAAATCAAACTCTCTTTAGGTAAAATTCTTTGTGAAGTCTTTTTTCAAACTATTTGAAAATCATATCAAATTCTGTCTTCTAATCTTTGTATTTAGCACTTTGTGTCTTAGTTTATTTGTTTTGATGTCAGCATTTTGCTACCACTGAGCCCACAAAAATTTTCAACTAACAAAATTAGTTTCTTCTAATAATGAAAGCTTTTTTTTTTTCCTTCCCTCTAGAAGCGCATAGTCAAAAATTGATTATACCAAACCAACTACAAATTTCCATGGGAGCTTTAATCTGAAGAATTCCCAATACAGAGAATGGAAATCAAGTGCAGCCAGATCAATGTGATTCCTGTTTGTAGGTATTTATACAAGTAACAGGAACTAGGCTATGCTAATAAGCAAGTCAGCCTTTGAAGTACAAAGCATATACAAATATGTTAACCAAAATTTGGAGCTTGGAATGTAATTGAGTGAGCAGGAGAAATACTAAGGAGGCAGAAAAGTTACAGGACTATGGCCCACTTTCCAAGTGGAATTCATTGAGTTTTCTGAAGTCCGTCTCTGTGTCCCAAATCTTTTTTCATTCTTCTGATTGTAATTTCAGTTGATAAGCAATATTGTAAGCTATTGGAGTTCATGGATAGATGTTTTGCATGTTAATGCTCATACATTCTTCCTGCTGTTTATGTAAATAAGGGGCTTTCGCATTTACCTTTGCATTGCTTAGATCTTAACAAGCACAGCATTTCAACATTTTCAGGAATGCTTAAACAGCTAATTTTGCTCCTTAATTTCTCTTAACTTCTTTCCAGCAGCAGCACTGAGCCAATATGCTCACTAGCTATAAGGGGAATTTAAAGGAAAAGGCTGTTACAAATCTAGGGGTATGGAGAAATGAAAGATGAACAGATGGAGTTTAAATATTAGGAAAATGGAAAAAATTGCTTGTGAATGGATGTAACTATTTGTAGAAGAATAAACCAATAGAGAGAGTGGAGAAAAGGCAAAAATAGCAGGGCAAGAAGGAAATTTTGAACAGTTGAGTAGTAGCAGAAAGGAGTAAATGAAATTAAAGAAGAAACCTGTTATTTTAGTGGTAGGAAGCTGGTATTTAATTTTGAAGCATCCCAAGCCCATGCTGGCTTTTTCTGTTTGTTTGGGGGCTTTCTGCGTTTTAGTTTTCCTTTAAAATCTACAAGTGCTTTGGCTGAAAGTTGTATGTTTCCTTGTGCCCAAATCTGAAGTTTTAGGGAACATGCTGCAGAAGGTAGTTGCAGCGTAACCCAGCTCCCATAAATAATGGAAGTTAATGAAGGTGAATACTGTGTAATGTGGGATAGAGTTCATTGTTCACTATCCAGAAGATGAAAGGAGTTATTCTGGAAAAACAATGTTTGTAATACACAAACCCACTAATGGTGTTGTTCATACAAGCAGCTGATGCAGCCTTAGACTGTGTATGTGTAAAACCAAAGATGGGGTTTGAAGTAGCATTCTGAGAGTGGTACCAGACTGGATCAGAATAGGTGCTTGAGTGCCGACATACTGCTTCAGGTTTCTTTAGTGCTTTGACCCATACACCACTGGTAGAATTTAGTGACAGATTTTAAAGCAACATCTGACTTCAGTGGAGGGAATGACTGAGGAGCTATGCCTTTGATATATTAGTCACCTTAGTTTTGCAAGACTGTTGATGACAAAATAGTGGTGTTTTGGTTTACACTGCAAAGTTTAAAGTTTCTTATAAACAGATGGGAAAAAAAAAAAAGAAAAAAGGGGGGGAAAGAAAAAGAGAACAATGATAGCACTGTATCCAAGAGGAAAGGGAATACTGCGGCACTCCTCAGGATGATTGCTCTTTCTTGTTAAAAAACAGGAAAACAGGAAAATTTCAAAACAAATTTGAAAGCATGGATTAGGATGTGTGTCCATGTATCTATCTCCTACTTGTTTAGTAGGATAATGTATAATAGTAGCAATAGAATATATAGTGGCAATTGTACAATGCAAATTGCAGATTACAGTCTAAAGGGAAAATCCTCCGTATGAAACGAATCTTGAAAGACATATGCAATTTACTGAAATGAAAATCTTTTTTACCTCCAGACGAGTCAAATGTTCCAAATTCATAATTTTTAGAAAGACTTCAATAGGTATAGAAATCATATAAAACCAGAAATCTCAGGTAGTAGAAAAGTATAAATTTTTAATAACATAGAGAGTAATTTGCAAAACAGTGTAATCCAAGAGAGCTACATTGGCTTTGGTATTTATTACTAAAAATCTGCTTTGAATTCTGCATTCTTGGCATTTTCTACTGATTCTTGCTTAGCATGAATCACAGAAGTAGCTGGTGAAGGCCAACAAGAAATGATCATGTGCAGCCGTGCATGCTCTAACTCTCCTTAAGAGTTTTGTTTGCATCCTGTTTTTTAAAGTTAATGATTGAATGTCTCACACAAAACCAGAACTGGGAAGGTGTGGTATTCTAGCTTCGCTTAAAAATATTTTAGCATGTATGTCTCTTTTTGGACTGGCGAAGGTTTTGACTAGTCATCTCTTACAGTCTAATGTTTTACTGTCATACTGCCCAGAGTGTTCGAGCTGGGATTGGGAACCTTGTGAGATAATCACTGCACAAACCACTATTTACCACTTCAGAAAGCCTAATTCAGTCTTCATCTACGTCCTGTGTAGCGCAGGAGACTTCAGTTGGCAGAAGTGATTGTCAGACTTCAGGACATTAAAACATCATCTTTAAAGATTGCCCTGTAGATGCAATTTCTTGCTTCCATTTGCTTTCTGCTCAGCAAAACCACCTCATTGTGAACTGTGCAGTGACTTAAGTCAGTGATAATTCTTCTGCTGAAGAAAGAGACTATTTACCAGCTGCTGCAGGTTTTTCAGGACTGTGGCTGAAACCAAAGAGTATGTTGAGATTTCTGGTCATACGCACAATCTGTGTATTATTCCCCCATGGAAAACATGATTTTTGTGTGTTAAGATGCTGTTTAGAAATGGCTCCTGTGTTTCCAACAGTGACTGTATATGGCAGTAGGAGGTTTGGGAGTGCAGGGAATGCACATCAGAAGCATCCTGCACAGGTCTTTTTGCAAAAAAAGGTCTGTAAAACATTGAAGCAGATCTCTACTGACAAAAGGTCAAGATAAGTTGTAATCATTGTCCAGCCAGAGGTTGTTAGAGCATTGTAGACCCTGGGGCACTCGAGAAGTCTCCATGCTGAAGCAGCCTAGCTAGACCTACAGTTGTTGAAGAGATGAGTGGTTGAGATGGGAGCTGGTGGGATGTGAAGGAGAAGTTTGTGTCTTGGAAAGGAGATGATTCTAGAGACACTGCAAAGAAGTAGCACTGCATGAACACTGCTTGGATAGAGGAAGAAACAGAAAGTGTCTGCGGCTTTTTGAACTTCATTAATAGGGTGGTGGGTGACACTGGAAAATGGAAAAAGGTACAGAGCAAAGACTGTTTAAGAGACAAGGAGTTTTACATTTCAAAACAGAAAGGTCCTTTCTAAAGATTAACTGCCTTTTAGGACCTGTTAGAACTGGGTGTGTTAAAGACTCTTTCTTTTAACTAAGAAAGGCCTGAATGTTTTATACAGCAGCATAGATTTGCATGCTATGAAAAGTGGATTTTGTTACATGTATTTCAGACAAATGCCTTAAGGAATGAGGCAGGTATAATCAACTTCAATATTAGCTACATTTTCATCAGGGAAAGGCTGCTAATGCAAGCTTAAAATGACAATTTAGAACTTTTTTTAGTAAGAATTCAGAATTCATCACATAGATCATACCCCACGTGTTGCTAGAAAGATTCATTGTATATTGCTATAATTAAAAACTGCGCAGAAAGGAACTGTGGTTGCCTATCTCTAAGCAGATGCCTTAGCACCACTCCCAGCTTGATCAGGCATTCCAGACTCAATAATCTAACTTGGAACAGTTTGGCACAGCCTCATCCTCATGTTTAGGAATGATTTACTGATGGATTTGCTTACTGGTTTGGGATATGTGAAGCCATAATAGTGTAACTATTCTAACCATGGGTCTCTTGCACAAGGTACCAAGACCATGACAAATTCCCTATTTGCTATTAATTTCTTTTCAAGATTTTTTTTCATTTAAGCAGCTCTTTATTAAGCTGCTATAAAGTAATTCCTTTTATTGGACATGAGAAGTGGAAATAAATGCTTCATTCTTGGTTTAAAAATTAAAATGTAATGTGTAATCTACATTCTAATCATTTGCCAAAACTGGGTCACACAAATTCTGGTTTACTCCTTCATATGGTGTTACTTCAGGAGTTAACTTTTTGTTTCCATACTTGCAACACAGTCAGAACACTTTTTATAATAGATTGACTTCTAGTTCCATGTGCCTGTGCAACTGTCATTTACTTGTAAGTCCAGTACATGTAATTTATTCTCTAATGCCTAATATAAGGAAGCAAGACATGACTATATGACTCTGAAAGATCAGAAGTGTGAAGTGTTGTGAGATAACCAACCCAGAACATTAATTGTATTTCTTTATATCATGTTTCCTATATTTTTTGTTTATGCTACACATGAGGTTTTTTGATAGGAAGCTTGATTCTGAAAGCAGTGGAGCATATCAACAATGAAATAATTCTTTTAAGAGGCACCATAAAGACTGATAGTCCCAAATTTTACCTGCATGTTTTTTGTTTACTTTATGGGCTTGATGCTAGTCTAGACCTGCCCCTAATGCTGCTAACTTCAAAGCTTCTTTGGTACAAAAGGAGCCTCCCTCTACCTTTTTTTCCTCCGGCACTGTGGGTGTTTGAAGCTGCTCTTTGTTTTCAGTTTGTAACAGCATAATCTTAGTCTGCGTAAAACACAGCTATTCAAGTTTTTTCAGCTCTATGTAGTAATCACATTTATGAGAATGTTGTTAAGGTTGTAGTCAAAATGTTCATTGACAGTGTAGGAGAATGTTGGTACATTACCTGTAACTTTCAAATCACCTCTCTTCAAGAGACTCGAATGGTGGAGAGTGTTCCCAGCAATTCAAAATGCCTGAAATGCAGGGTTGAAAAGAATCAAAGCCAAATACAGAACACATTTTGAATACTGTAATTGAGTATACTTTGATAGTGTGAAACATCCAAGGTGAGGCAGTTGGTGAGCCCGCAGTGAATCTGTTGCATGGGTATTTTGAATAACTAAGCAATTGAACTTTTAGGGTTATAGAATAATAGACTAGCTAGTTGGAAAGGACCTTAAGATCATCTAGTTCCAACCCCCCTGCCATGTGCAGAGAGATACCTCACAGTAGACCATGTTGCCCAAGGCTGTGTCCAATGCAGTGAAGAACTGTGTTAAGCACTGAATGTATATAAAGACTTTTCCTTGACGAAAAGGAGATGAAAATTTGACATAAAGTAGTGACTTCAAGAACAACTGATGATTAGCATATCCTAATTTTAGGTGAACAGCTTGGTACTCGGAAGATACTTGGTTGGAAGCCTCTAAAGCAGAAAAGTTAGGACTAAGAATCTATTTTGGAAACAGAGACGAAATCCCAGCTAAAATCAAATTTCCAGTGCTAAGTCCTTAGTATTTGAGAAAAATGAACAATTAGCATTGTGCTGATGCTGATAGGAAGACAGAACCTGTAGAAGAGAATGTTTCATTTATAATACTTTATACCTGAACACAAATATTTACATGTATTTTGCTAAGTAAACACTCATACTTTGTAATACAAGCTTTTGGTAAAAGATCTGCATGTTGCTTTTCCTTTTATTTGATTCCAAGTTTTAATTAGTTCTTAAATGTCTTTTAGTATCTGATTCAGAGAGGCTGTTCTGTCATAGGATGTTGACTTTGTATCTGTGATAAGAATCACTTGCTGTTAATAATAAGGTGTAGGCTAGATACGTAGAATACCATTTTAATTGATATTTATTTATTGTATCTTCACTGCCCAAGCAAAAAATAAATAAATAATAAGGAAGGAACCTAGCAATTTCTATCCATGAGTAACATGGCTGGATGGTTAATTGCAGGCTTGGGCATGAATATGCAAAGGCGGAGATGATTCACAATTGTAGGAATAAAAAGACAATGAATGAAGTTTTTGGCTAGATGTACAGTTATGCCAGTGAGGTCTGGCACCAGAGAGAATGAATATAATACTTCCTTGACTGAGCAATCATGATGATCAAGAACGAGTTGTTCCATGAGCAGAGCTGCAATGAAACCTGGTTTCCTATGGGTTTGTAACATACCCACTGAGCTGCATAACTTCACATCCTCACCATGTGCTTCACCCCAATATCTGCAGCTGTAGTTCCTGTGGTTTTCAGTGCTCCCTTGCCTCAAAGCAATCTCCTGTGCTCTCCCCCCAGTAATATTTCCTCCACCCCTCATGCTTCTTTAATTGCCGTCTAGGCTGGAGCCAGTATCCATTGTTTCTAAATTTCATAAACCAAACTCTTAAATCCCTGCTGTGGCCTTTCTTACGTGGGTAAGTCACAAATTTTACCTTCATTCTTGAGAATGCAGCTGGCAGAATGTAAGGCTAACCTTAAGACACTAGCTGGGGAAAAAACATTGAGATATTCAAAGTCTGACTCCAGACTGATATTTTGCAGCTTGAAACCATGTTTTATATCTATTGGACTGTAGGATCTCAGTGGCTTTTAAAACTCTGTGGTCCTTAAGACGCAAATTGGTTCTTGACTAACTCCTGATTAACTCTCACCAACTTAGGAGAAAAGTGAAGATTTATCCTTTCTACCAATTACATATATTTCTTGGCGAGCATTTAAGTTTTACTGCTTCTTTGGTAACTTGTTTCCTTCACTACACAGTGGATTAGGGAAGTTCTTTTAATATGCCTGTATTGGATGATAGGAGTGGTGCACTCTTGTGGTTTTGTGACCATGAGGATTTGCAAAATGCTCATTTGCAAGGTGGCAGAGTACTAAGATGAATCTGGACAATCTTCTTGCGCATACTTTTAGCTGCAGTAGCACTTCACAGTAAATCTATCATGAAAAGTATGGTTCTGCTATTATTTGCTGTTGTTTCAGTGCAGTACAGTTGCATTTCTCTTTCTCCCTAGTTTTGTTTTATATGTTCCATGACAGTTGAGCTGCTTATTGAGTGTCAGTGAACTCTGGTGGGTTTGCTTTCTTTTGTGGGTTTTCAAATAGCCTGAGTGATAATAAGAACTGGAACAACACAGGACATTGGCCCTAGTTTTGCTTCTTTGCTGATTTCCTTCAGATTTTTTTCAATTTTAATATGAAACAGATTTTTGTGTGGTGATCCAAATAGGTTTGAAAAGTAATACGACATTTACCACAAAGTACTTGTGAGGAATAAAGACTGAACTAGGTTTGTGACTGTTTGGGTTATAGAGGAATGAAGCTTTGATCAGTAATCTTGAAGCAGACAAAAGTGCTGCCGATGTCTTTCATGGAAATTTGTAATGAGGAAGACAAGACAGTTGAATGGAAGAATATGCTTATCTGGACAACCTGACCCAATCCAAAATACCCCTGAAGTAGTTTCTACTTGGAAGGGAGCTCTCTGATTGACTGTGTCAGAATGGGGCTACAGTGTCCCAGCAAGCAGTGACTGAGACTTTTTTGAAGAGTGATGGTGAAAAAGCTCAAGAGAGGCTTTGACAAGTTGAGCTTATAAACTCTGAGAAAATGTAAGTAGGGCAGTAACTATCAGAAGCAAACTTACAGTATGTGTGTCACTGATGGAATTTGTACTAGGGTACTGAGTCAGTCCTCCCCATATCCTTTGAAAAGGAATCTGTAAAGGGTAGCAGAAATGAGACAGACGCCAGAATGGTACGAGGCCTGGGTAATGAATGCATCTTACGCAATAAATGTGAAAAACACATCAGGCTCACTTTATCAAGGAGTCTGAAGAAGATCTTGATTACAGTGTACAAATTCCTCCGCAGAGAGGAGATAGGGAGTGCTAAAGGCTCTTTTTAATTTAGTGGGAAATGAGTAATAGTCAGAAACAGAAACCAGATAAAGTTGAAGTAGAAATAAAGTCCTCAATTTAATGTGAGAAAGGATGAATGAGCAAGGGAGATGGTGCAGACTATACCTTGATTTCTTTCAGTCAACACTGAATGCTTTGCAAAAAGGTGCATTTTCATAAAACATTATTAAAAATAAGGGTGTGATATATAGGGCATTATACAGTCTCAGGCCTGGTGTCTTGTGAAATTTAGTAAAATGATCAGATCCTTTGGCTGAAGACAATAATATAGCAGTTAATGCACAAGAAACCTTTATGTAAGTAAAGGTGCCTGTTTTACACTCTGTCCTTTCACTGCTGAAGTACTTCAATGGTTGAGCTTATGGTGACAGGTAAAAACTTATTTCAGGGTAGCAATTTCTGTCTGTCTTCTAAACCTCTCACCATCTCACAACCTTTTATTTGTAGAGCAGCATTACTAATTAGTATACATGTGGTAGTGAAAGCACTTGTAAGCAAACAGTGCTGAAGAGCCAAGAGAGGAAAGGTAAAATACTGATTTATTTGCAATTCACAATAATTACTTGCTTTTTTAAAACTGAACAAATGGCAGTGGCCTTGTGAATGCAGAGCAAAGTGTGTGTGATGCCATTTTCCTCTAAGTTTATGGCTGTAAGAGTATCTCAGGATTGGAGAAGCAGGAGCAGGAGGAAGATGGGCTTTTCAAAAGCATTAGACAAAAAAACTGCAAAAGGTATTTTAGGGTTAGATGATTACACAGTTAATACTGATGATTGTTACACCAACTGCAAGAGCTTTTTTAAATTTCACTATTCTGACTTGATTTTCCTCTGAAGGAGCTTTTCAGGAAAGATTATAGGATGCTGAGGTGTAAATGGATAAAATTTACTGTACTATTTTTGGGAGCCAGGAAGCCTCTTCAGTAGCTGTGCTGAGGTCAGAGTGGGTTTTAAAATATAATTTAACTTTTTTTTACTGGTATGGGTTTTTCTTGCTTAGCTGTGTCACCTTGTCCTTTCTTCAAAAGGAGCTGCAAGGAAGGGTCAGTGGAGGAAGGTACAGCTAGTGCCTGCTGGGAAGGGAGCATAGGTTGCCATACAAAATCCCTGGTCATTAAGACCCTTCCCAGAAGGATCTGAGTGCTGCAATTAAAAGCAGTGCTACATTTTTATACGCAGCTTCAGTTCTGGTAAGTGCTAAGTACCCTCAATTTTAACTACAGTCAATTCTGAAAATGATCAGTCATGGGAACAATTCATGGTCTTACATGTTCTGGACCCTGTACCTTGTTATGCTTTCAATGACATTTAGTCTGTGTCTTGACCTCTACCCCTTGCACACTAATCTCTACAACAAGGGCTAAAAAGCTGTTCTATTTAGTACAAAGGACATAGCAAAAAGCACTTAGATGGGTCTGAAAGAAGAGAGCTGTCAGTAATACATGGGATTTGATTCAAGGTCAGGTACAATGCTCTAGTATTTTATTTTTCTCTATTTCTTTCTTCCTCCAGATGTTGCACTGTGTTAAGTGCCAAGTCAAGCAGCATGTCATTGTTACTACTTTAGCCATCCTAACTAATTAAAGCTAAGTTTGGGTCAGGAATGTGAATAATCTTCTCTTTCCTTCCCTGTCATTAGTGAGTCTTTGACCACTGAATGGCTTTTCAGGGGAGCTATGCATTTCCTTTTGTTTTCCTCCCAGGTGGAGCAGAATAACCTACAGGCTGGTGAATTTTATTTCACTGAAGCGTTCCTCTTGGAAAATAAAAGGACAGCTGTGCCACAAATCTATTCCCAAGTATCTAGTCTGAAGAAAGGCCTATGTTAAGGCTTTTACAGGATCTAATGGGTGGTGTGGCAGTTCCTTTTCACTAAAGCCATCTTTGTGAGGGTAGCCTGACCTTCTGCAGACCTGGGAACGGAGAGAACATCTTCAGTAAATGAAAGGAAAATGTGAAACTCATTTAAGGAAAAAAGAAGTTCTGATCTCAAAATCAGTGTTGCTAATTCTCATTTAGTGTCACTCTTTTCAACTTTGTTGAAGCATATGCCCACTAAAAATTCCCTTCCTCATGAAGGGAACTTCTTAAACTCAGGATTCAGAAACTAAAACAGTGATTTCCTGTCTCTCTGTCAAAAGAAATAATTTTAATTATTTACCATTCTGTTCCCATTTCCTACCTTTGTTTTAAAAAATGGCTGAAAGAATTCTTAGTTGAAATAAGTACAGATACAGATAACTTTTGAGCAGGGCTACACAACAGCCAACAGCCAATTTATAAAACACAGATAGTGGGCTTTTTGGATTTTTCTTTATGGTAGGCACGTTAAGTTCCTTTGGCATGTTTTGTGGAGATCCTAATATTAATAGAAACTTTTACTGCATAACAACAACAAAATATGTAGCAAAATTTTATATTATGAGTTGGAAATTAATTTTCTGTGGTAATTTCACATAAATTAAAACTCTTGAGGGGCAAATTTTGCACTCCCCTGAAATCAGTTTGATGTGTGTGCTCATCCAGGGATTGAAATTGATCCCATGAGGTCTTTTCTCTGAGAGTATTCTCTTAATTCATGTGTGCAATAGGATTCAGTTTTAGACAATTGAAAGTGAAGCCTTATTCTGAGCTGTATAAAATCGTGCATATGCATATATGTGTTGTGCATCTGCTTTGTGCACAGACACGTTCAGAACTTCTTGCATGAGAAATTCCTTGACTTCAGATTAATTGCTCTTTCAAAATTTAGTTCAGCAATATGTTTCCTAATATTTCTCTTTTATATTCTCTCCCAGCACTCAGTCACATAGCACATTCTGTGCTGTGGAGATGGAGACGAAAATTCCCTCAATACCTTTCCCATGGTGGACCACTTGTCATACTGTTCTGGAATGACTTTTTTCCCTATGGTAGGAGTGCAAAGATGCAGCTGCCTTTTTGGGAGGGGAAGGGAGCAAAAAAGGGGATTTATTCTGTCCATCTTACACTGAACTCTAACACATCTGGAAGCATCTCTCTAGACTGATTATTAAAGTATCCTAAACAACTAGCTGAGAGTAGATACACATCTTCTAGATAGCTAAGTTGAGACAAATCCCTAGAAACATTTCATTATGCTTCCTCTGTCTGGGCTCAGTCTTTGGACAGTGGAAAGCCTGATGGAATGATCAAACCAGTCTGTCTCAGCAGCTTACCAGTAACTAGTGGGTTGTGTCCAGATGTTCCAATGCACAGGTATGTCTTAGCTGTGGTAGAGACTGGATCAGATTAATCTCTTTAAAGTATAAATAACAAACCAGTCTGACCCATCATTTCTTTGGCAGATTCGGGCAGAAGAAGGTAACATTGATTTTATCTTCTTTGGTAAGAATATACCAAGCACTGCATCCCATGGTACTCCTGACTTATCCTGGCTTTTGACAGGCTTTCTGCCACTGTATTATCTCCACCAGTGCCACACCTTCAGAAGCTATTAGCTAAAGTTTAGGCTGTTCTTACCTCTTTATCCATTATCATGACACCATTGCACTTTGTATACCTATGTGCATTGGATCTTGACTAATCAGATAACTGGATCTTGTTAGTCAGCTTCTAAATTGCATTTATTGGAGACTTTTGGCTGAGATGTTAAGACTGTGCTCAGCATAGCTTCCATTTCTGCTTGGATGAAGTGTGATAAATTTTGAACTTCAGATCGGATGAGTTTTCACTGTTTATGAAATGTGATGTGTGCCAGTGAGCTGGACCTGCCTGTTTGGCTGGAAATCAGCAAAAAAAGAGGACAAGATGTGAAACTTCAGAGCCGCTGCTGGGAGGTGCGAAAGGTATACAGCTCTTGTCACTCGCAGGGAGCAATCCTGGTGGAAGCTAAGAAGCATGCAGCTACTTATGTAGCAGCTATTGCCAACACTGAAACATGTTGCAGCTGTTTTTCCAGCCCGTCCTCGATTGCTTATCATGGCTGACTTTCTGGAAGTAACTATTTTCTCAGATCTTCCCACAGATACGCTTGTTTAAGATGTTTCCTGACCTTGTTCCATCCGAAACAAGCTTGGTTAATTTATGCAGCTTTAAAAACAGAGCTTTGTTTAACCCTACTTGCTGTACATGAGGAGCTAAAATATCTGACAGGAGGGATGTGCAAGGGAGCTGGGCAATAATCTTTTCTTTGAATCATAGAAAAATTGGTTGGAAGGGGCCTGTGGAGTTCTTGAAGCAAAATTATATCTGATGAACCCTCACTTTGTCCATGTTAGTTTTGAAAACCTGTTCCACTGCTGCCCAGAGAGATGTATTTTTTGGAATGGAATTTTGTTTAGTTGTGTTTGTCCAATCTGAGCCATCCAAGCTGTAGTTTTTGATGTTTGCCACTTGTTGCATTGTCTGCTACTACCAAGAAGAATTTGGGTCTGTCATCACTCCAGCTGCTGTTTAAGCAATTGTGGGCTACTGTTAGCTTGCCTTTTGGCCCTCTTCTTGCCACACTAACAAAGCCCAGCACCTTTAACCTCTCCTTGTAGGTAATGTGCCTTTTCCTGGTGTTTGTATTATTTGTGAAGAAAGCACGTGGTTGGTTCGTATTCATGAGACCGCACTTGGATTATTGCGTGCAGTTCTGATGTCCTCAACATAAAAAGGACATGGAGCTGTTGGAGCAAGTCCAGAGGAGGCCACGAGGATGATCAGGGAGCTGGAGCACCTTCCGTATGAAGACAGGATGAGGAAGTTGAGGCTGTTCAGCCTGGAGAAGAGAAGGCGGCGTGGAGACCTCATAGCAGCCTTCCAGTATCTGAAAGGGGCCTACAAGGATGCTGGAGAGGGACTCTTCATCAGGGACTGTAGTGATAGGACAAGGGGTAATGGGCTCAAACTTAAATAGGGGAAGTTCAAGTTAGATGTAAGGAAGAAGTTCTTTACTGCACGGATGGTGAGGCACTGGAACAGGTTGCCCAAGGAAGCTGTGAATGCCCCATCCCTGGCAGTGTTGAAGGCCAGGCTGGACAGAGCCGTAGGCAACATGGTCTGATGGGGGGCATCACTACCCATGACGGAGGGTTTGGCACTACCAGGTCATTTCAGCAAGGCTACTACACAACCAGTCAATTTCCAGCCTTCAGTGACATACGGAGTTAGTATGCCTCAGAGAACAAACTTTGCACTTCTTGTTGAACATCAACAAGCTTCTGTTGTCCCAGTCCTCATTTTGTAAAGGTCATTCTGAACTGAATCTCTCAGGGAGGGATTAAGCTAAATGATAATTTACTATTGCCCAAAGAGTTGCTGAGGGGTCTGTCTTATCACTCAAATAGTTGACAAAGGTAGTGAACAATATCAGCCCACTATTGATTTTGGGGTACTCTGCTCATTACCGTCTGCAAAGCAGTTATACAGCCATTGATTATTACCCTTCAGGACTGGCAAGCCAACCAACCAATTTTCAACTGACCTAAGAGCCTGTTCTTCTAGCTCTTACTTCCTCAGCTCCCAGATGAGTATGAGAGGGTCACAGTGTGAAAAACCCCAGTAAGTCAAGGTATACTGCATCCACCTCTCTCTTCTCATCCGCATAGCAGGTAATTTTGTTAGAGCAGTCAGCTTGATCAGGCACTGGTTTTGATTGTCTTCTTGTCCTTCATGTGTCTCGAAGTGGGCTCCAAGGAATGTGTTCCCTGCTGTCATGGTTTAAGCCCGGGTGGTAACTCAGAACCATGCAGCCATTTGCTCACCCAACCTCCAGCCCCCTGCCTTCCCTCCTATTTCTGGCGGAATGGAGAGGAGAATCAAAAGACTGTAAACCCCATGGGTTGAGATAAGAACAGTCCAATAACTAAAGTATAATATAAAACTACTACTAATAATAATAATCATAAGGGAAATAACATGGGAGAGAACATAAAACTAAAAGGGAAATAAAAAAAATCCCAATAAACAGAAGTGATGCACAATACAATTGCTCACCATCCACTGTCTGATACCCAGCCTGACCTGAGCAGCAATATCGGCCTTCCAGGTAACTCCTTCCAGTTTCTATACTGGTCATAATGTGCTGTGTTGTGGAATGCACCTTTGGCTAGTTTGGTTCAGGTGTTTTGTCTCTGCTTCCTCCCGACTTCTTGTGCCCCTCCTCACTGGCAGAGTATGAGGGACTGAAAAGTCCTTGATTAGGGTAAGCATTACTGAGCAACAACTCAAACATCAGTGTGTTGTCAGCATTGTTCTCAGACTAAAGCCAAACACAGCACTGCAACAGCTACTAGGAAGGATTAAAATAACTGTTACAGATGAAACCAGAGCACCTGTCCTGTCCAAGGACTGGCCTGGCTCACTCTTTTGGGGCTCCTTCTTGCCTTTCTTAAAAGAAGCATAATGTCAGAGTTTTTCTTACTGCGGGGGTCCTACCCTGTTTGTGAGCATTTTTTCATACATAATGGCTACATAATCACATTAGCCAACACTTTGGCACCCTTGGATGAATCCCATCCAGCTCTGGGGAACTGAATAAATACATGTAGTTTTGATGATGAGTCCCTACCCAGTTACTTCCCAACTGTCAACTGCCCATCCTTTTCCCAAACTGTAGAGTTACATGCAGAGTTCTGGAAGCAGGCTTTTCCAAACTGCCTGTCAGTGGGTTGTCTAGCCCATTGATCTCTCGACTTGCATTTTGACTGAACTTCCTTTTGCTTCTGGCATTGCTTGCAGAAGCTCTTCTTGTTTCCCTTTGCATAGCTGGCTAATTCAGCTGTAGCTGGCCTTTGACCTTCCTGATGTTATCGCCTAGTGACCAAGCACTAAGTTCCTTCTCTGTTGCCTTTTTAACCAGCAGATCTACTTAGAGAGGATGTGTATCTGAAGCTTGCATCTTCCAGCTTCCCCCAGCACAGGGAAGCTGGAAGCTCACAGACAGTGTTTCTGTCGCTCTCCCTTCAGGGCAGAGGAGTGCCTGCTAGAGATACCATCTTAATATTTACATCATTTCAGTCACCTGCTTTTGTACACATGTAGCAGGTCATGAGAAACTATTACCTTCCATATCCCTGATGGCTATTTACAGTATGACTAATTTATCTCACCAGGCACTCTATTATAAATATGTACTGTGTTAGGATATTGGTGTAAAATGCCATGTTGTTCAGAAGAATTGCTCTGGTTCAACATAATGTTTTTACAGTTATACTACAGTGTTACTGCTTTTGAATTCAGTGCAGTTAAAGTGTCATAAAATTGAAATACAGGATGTGAACCTGTCTGCAGCTTGCATATTTTTCACATCAGAGACCAAATAAGGGCAGCTGGCTGCATTCTGTATTTTATAGTTAAGAAAAAACAATCCATACGTAAGACTTTTCCTGTGGTTATTCCTTGTGGGTACTAATGTGTGCCATAGGATTGTTTATGTCCGAAGCACTCCAGAGTCAATAGGTATGATGTAGCTCTGATGGTGTCATGTGGGAAGGAACCTCCTTCAGCTTGGTTGTCCTCTCAAACACTTCCCCTGAGCAAGTGTTGTTGGTCATTGCTGGAAATAATGTGCTGGGGGAAATGGGCATTTGGTCTTCCTTTGCTATTGCTACTTTTTTGTTGTTATGACTTTTATATCTTGGTACTTTACACTTTCTCTTATACATATTTCGTTCAAGTGAATGTGTTTTCTAGTGCATTTTATTAGTAAGTGGAATTTGTCGATAAGATGGATAAATAAATAATGCTGTGAAAGCTTTTTCAAATCAAACTTTCAGCGCATCTGTTTGTTTTGTAAAGCATTAATGGCAGCACACATGCCCACTATTTCATTAATAGTATTTCTTATTCAAGCTGAAATAGCTTATTTCTGGGTTAGTTTCTAGTACCACAAAGTAACAAAAGAGCTGTTGACTTTGACCTTAATTCAGTTTACTCAGTGAGACATCAGTCTGCAAGGTCTGCTGCACAATTGTATTTCAGAATTATGTTTCTTTTAAGAAGACATCTCAAAGGTCACAAGAGACGCTTCTTGAAAGATTTTCAATAACAGCTTGTTTGCAAGATGAAATTCCAAATTGGTAAATGAATAATGAATAGAGATGGAATTGAATATATAACAATAACTTCTGGAAGTGGGTGAGGCAAACATGTCCTAGTTCAGTTTGAACAGGAGAAAAAGTGTACAACGTGAAATCGGCAGAGCCACCTGAACTGTAGAGCTGTTTGAAATTGGTTTTTTTCCTGGACGATGCCGTTTGTCCCACCGCACTTGGAATTTTCTTTTTTTTTTTTTCTTTTTTTCTCATCTGGTAACTTTTGTCTCAGTACTTCAGTTACTTCCTGCACTTATCTGCTTCTTTGCCGACTTAGGGAGTACTTTGTTATTATTCATGAGGAGCTAAATCAGTCATCACTTTCTCATGTCATCTTGCGTTGCATCAGCTTCCTTTTTCAGATTAAATGGATGGGTGTAGCTCTCTGAAGCCTAGCAGAGCTGTTTGCTGACGGTGGTTGCTCAATAGTAGCTTAAACATTTAAATGTTGCAGTTAATTTATGTTTATCCATGCAGTGCAAGGCTTGGGGTTTAAGCACCATTGAGGTAAATGGGCATTTTTACTGCAATGGTGATGTGCCATTATCCCTACAGTCATAATTGTAAAGATTTGCATTTTCAGTGGAGCTGGGTAAGGATTAAGAGCATAAGCAGGAGAGAGGTGGGTTGCGGAGAAATAACTGAGAGCATAATTTGTCCTGCCAGTATCCTATAATTGCTAATGATGCCTTAGAAGAAGAAAAATAACTTGGGATTTTTGTTGGCAAGATTGCCAATTAATTTGTTTACTGGTGGGCTGGAGAAATGTTATATGGAGTATGAGAACTGCCATGTAGCAAAAAATACCTTATCATTTCAGGTTTACTTTTCAGTCTGGAGCTACATTCAGGTTTGAGTAGAACTGACATTCTAATGATACAGAAAAACAGACTTTCTCCCATGCACTGTATGGTCTGCTCTGCTTTGATTTAGTTCCCCAATGATGTAAGACTCTGCTACCTATGTTAATGCATTAATATTCATTGGGTAGATCAGTGTTGCACTGTTGGAGCCAATAAATTTTGGTTTGGTTTAAAATCAGAGATGATATTTTATACATTATGTTAGCATACAATTTTTATTAGCATATCAGACTGTGAAAGAGTGATGCATTGCAGTAAAAAGCCAAGCATTTTAAGTTAATTGCTATTCTATTAAGTAGAAGTGGTGGTTTCAGCTTGTAAGAGTGGAGAGAAATGTTTGGCTAATGAAAAGAGTGCTCAGACTGATAATAACTGTTTGATGTAGTGAAGCTGCTGGCTGAAAATACTCACCTCAACAGTCAGAACTGGAGGCCCTCAGAAGCAGGTGGTGAGATGAGGCTAGTCCAGCATGTAGAAGCACTTATGGGATGAGCCTGAGAGGCAGCAGTGCCCGCAGAGGCCCATTGCACTGCTCAAAATAAAGAACGCAATAAGCAGCCACCAAGATAAAACATTCAACAGCAGGCTTGTCTGACCTGACTTGACCTGCGCTTTTTGTCCGTAACAAGTAGTATGAGAGAGCAGCAACCACATTAAAGCACTGGGTTAGAGGGTAGCTGGTAGGTGCAGGTGTGATCCAGCAGATAACTTGGGCTGTGCTCTGCCAGTGTGCTGCCGGCCTGCTTGAGCGAGCAGCTCTCCTCACAGGGGCCACAGTGAGGGCAGGGAATTAAGGCAGGCTGCTTTCTTGGCTGCTTTTCTTGTCTCCTGCTTAGCCTCCTTGCTTTGCAATAAGTGTGGAGCCATCACTTTTTGGGATATGCCACCAAGTGCAAGTGCAGCCACTTAAGTTTCTTCTTGTTTTCCTTCCGCACACCCTGCAGCTTCATAGCTCCTTCTCCATGGAGGGGTTGCAGCTGAAATCAGTAGAGGGCAGAAATTCAGCTTCCACTACCTGCTACAGCTATCTCTGTTTGGAAATGTTGAAGGAAGGCTCCTGAGGCTCGTTTCGACTGAAAACGCAACAGCAGTTTTCTTCCCCATGCCCCTCTTCCGCGATGCTCTCAACAACTACCACTGATTTCTGTGTCCCCTGGTAGAGCACTGCAGCACTACAGGGCAGTTTTTGTTGGATTAGAAATACATACTCCACTGAACTTTGCACTGAAGATTGGATTTGTTTACTTCTGTCTCTCTGTCTTCCTACCTTGTCCAGCGCACAGGGCTGCTTGGTTTTGAAATGTGTTCTGTTATTTGAGGCAGCAGAAGTATTTGTAGTTCATTTTATGGTGATGTCTAAAGGTCAGTTTTGAACTTGGATTCTGCTGCTGCATAAAGCTCAGGGCAAGGTGGCTGTATCCCCAGGAAAGCTCAGAAAGGCTGGGAGAAAGACTGTGCTGCTTTTCTCCCTGTTATAGGAATGGAGAGTAGAACAGGGAGCATTTGGAAGAGTTAGAAATTAAACTCAATGTCTGACTTTTCAGTACTGTCCTTTACTTGTAAAACTATCCTTTATAATTTTTAGATGTCAGTGTTCTCTACTAGTATGCCCCTGAGCTGTGTCAGAGCATCTGTGGTTTACTTTCATATAGGTAAAGATTCAGGTTTCAGTTCTGAAATAAGGTTATCTTCACAATATTTGTGGATGAAGGAACTGGACTTAAACTGGATCTCAGTTAAAAAGTGTTTGACATTGCTTCTAGCGTCAGATCTTGGTAGTTTTTTAGCTTAGCTTTTAAAGCTTTTTTTCATCATTAAGTAAATACTTAATGATGAAGTTAGAAACTTACTTCAGTGATCATCAGAATCTGTGTTCATCCAGCGGATAGTCTGGAGAATATATTTCTGTAGTTCTGTAGGTCATTTTAATCTTCACTGAATTAGCAGTTCATGTAAATTCTGTCATCTGAGAATACTTCTGTAGATCTGATCGTGGGTGCCAAGATTGAGTGCCTTTTCAGTGCCAAGAGTTCTGTGCTGTAAGGGATAAATCAGTGTCTGGCTCTGTCTACTGTTATATGGTGCATGAATAAAATTATAATAATTGATAAACATAAGTTCTTTATACTTCATTGTAGAATACATTCTAATCATTAGTACTGAGCTGTTAACACCATGCCACTCGGATTTCTGAGCCTATGATGCTTATATATAATTCTGGACAGCTCGGCTGAAATAAATCACTCCCACCCTACTGAAATCAATGGAGCAATTGTAAGCGTAATAAATCAAAGTTTGGCACACTGATATAAAAATCTTTATTGAATTAGAATATTATGGGGGTTTCAGTCAGTTGTAGACTGCATTCATTTTTAACCTCCTAGACGGTATTTCCTTAGTGTTGATTATGCTACTTTATTCCCACTTACGCTCACAGAATCACAGAATCATTAGGGTTGATCTGGAGATCATCCAGTCCAACCCCCTTGCCAAGGCAGGGCCACCTAGAGCAGGTTACAGAGGAATGTGTCCTGTTGGGCTTTGAATGCCTCCACAACCCCCTGGGCAGCCTGTTCCAGTGCTCTGCCACCCTCAGTGTAAAGTTCTTCCTCATGCTGAGGTGAAACTTCTTGTGTCTTAGTTTATAGCCGTTGCTCCTCATCCTGCCACTGGCCACCACAGAAAGAGTCTGGCATCATCCTGCTGGCACCCACCTTTGAGATATTGATCTGCCTTAATGAGATCCCTTCTCAGTCTCCTCTTTAAACTAAACAGGTCCAGCTCCCACAGTCTGTCCTCGTAAGAGAGATGCTCCAGACCCCTGATCATCCTTGTGGCCTCTGCTGGACCCTCTCCAGCAGCTCCGTGTCTTTCTTCGGTTTGTGATTAATTTAAAGCTAATGCATATTTTGTAACCCTTCTTAAGTAAACCATGCAAGTATTTGTCAGCTATTGTTCAGAAAACAATGAAGATAGTAATTTAGATGCAGAATAAGTGGTACAGGAATGTAGCGCACCGGTCTAGGATATGCAAAAAGTAGTATGCCTGCTAGGCTGACACTCGATTTACAGCAGCGGCAGCAGCAGCAGCAGCAGCAGCAGCAGCAGCAGCAGTCAGGGAACAGCTCTGAAATCCCAGCTGGATCTGGTGCAGAAAGACACCTGTACTTTGAAGGACACCATAACTTAAAGTTGAACCTATTTTAAGTGAAATTGCAAGAGCTGTAAAGGCTTTCTTCAGAGCTGGCATCAAACCGTTCTGGCACCCAGTCTCTTCCATTGTTATAAAACCAATGGAGCATTTTCAAGTGAGTGTTTTGACATGAGCACTTGTACAAGGCTCTCTTGCTATATTAAAAGCACCTGCAATGCATTTCTTGGGGAGGTGTGATTTGCAGCTAATGATTGTGAAGCACAACCTCACGTTGATGTTTTTTGTCAGTGCTTTTGCTCATGGCCAAAGGGTGGTTGGATGGAAGCTCACATTTCACAGCTCCTTTTAGCCAAGGGTTATGTCATCGTAAATTGTCTGCGGCAGAATTTGGCATTCTCCTGAATTTCAGTGTCTAATGGCACCAATAGCGTGTGTTGTGGACTTCATCAGATACACATGACTGCTCTCAAGTCTGGAGTCCTCACTCCAGTGGTGACTGAGTTTTGGAACCTAATGAGCAAGAAGCTGGGGGGAAATGTGATTCTTCTAGACAATAAATTAGTTTCAGAAAAGAAACATTTCTCTATTGAAAATGTTTACCACTTGGGGACTTTGGACCAGACTTCGCACAGCAGTGGTGAAAGCAAATTGGCATCGGATAAAATGATGCACTGAAAACAAACTGCTGAGCAAATGGGTATAGGTGTATCTTTGAAAATACAGTTAAGTCAGGTGCTGTTCTCTGGTGCACCTTAAGCAAGGAAGGATATGCTCAGGGTGAGCTGCAGTTTGCTTTAGAATAATTCACTCTTCAGTAGAAATAAGTTATTACAAAACTTTGATCTAGAATAATGTTATTCTTTATGTGATGTGTCACGTCAGTAAAATTTAACGTAAATATATTGAGGTTGTTTTTTCTTATGCTCTCAGAAGGAACTCTCAACATTTATAAGCAGAGCTTCCTAATGCATTAATAAATCAGCTGAAGTTATCCCTAGCGTGTTTTTGTGATGCTCCATGATTTTAAAATTTGTTTCATTTCTTTTTAATACCATCTTCTTCTGTTTTCCAACTATCTTTGTGCAGCATTCAGATGAAACTGTTCTCTTAATAGCTGGGAGGATGCTGTGACTGGTACTTATGACTCTGACATGGATAGCCCTCCTGCTACCCTTTTGCTTTGCCTTTTATCTGTTGGATGCTTGCCGCACACTATAATCACAAGCACTTTTAGGTCAGCAACTGCTGTGTTTTATTTTTAAACTGTACTTGTTAGCAGTTGGACATAACACCAAACCTGATTTGGGTTCTAAATGCTGCCATAATATGAATATTTAATGATAATAAAATGCTTTGCTTCTGCCTCATTTGGAGTTCCACCTAATCTCACTAAACAATCAGCAGTTAGTAGGCAGTTCTAAATGAAATATTATTACTCTATAAAACTGTTTAAATTTGAATAGCCTTTTATTTAAGATGCATAAGCATTTTTCCAACATTTGGTCTGTTAGACAAACTATATGCTGTGAAAGAAGCATTTATTGCTCACTTATAAAAATAAAATATAATATTAGTAAGCTAGCTGGAAGCCTGTATATATCCTAAAGTGATGACGAGGTAAGATAAGCAGTAAAGCTAAGCCGAAATTGCTCTGGAGGTCTTTCTGAATAGCTGTCAGTTTTATGTTCTCCTAACACAATAATGGGCACTCCCAGGAGGTGGAAGTCTCATGGGATAATTATTCTTCTGAGGTTTAGACTGGTTTTGCTATGCCTTTTCCACAGATGGGTAAGACTGCCTTATAATTATTCTCCTCCTCTTTCAGTAGATTTTCCAAGTGTAGAAATTAATAGAATTTATTTTGTATACATGCACTGTACTTACATTGGCTAGCATATTAATGAATTTCAAGCTATATTGAATGCTATCAGATGGCAATAGTAAGTGGTCCAGTTAAGCTTTTATCTTACAAATTGGATTTAAGTTTCACTGTACTTGCCTTCCAGGATGTGTTTCTTTTTAACATTCAGGTCTATTTTCTGCTGTCATAAGCAAGCATATTTAATCCCTCAGCCTGGTTTACCTTTAACTATTCTTGAAAATAACAAGCACAAGCAGTGAGAGTTTAAAATAAGTGTATATTTCATAATTGTTGAATATTTTTATACTTCCTGGTGTACAAAGCTGACACAATTGCTCACTGACTCTCTGTGAGCATCAAATAATGTTGATGAAATGAAGCAAAATCTTGGCAAGAACTCGGCTTCATTGGGGATGGTTTGTAGTGCAGCACACTGGCTTAGTCATTAGTCACAAACCTTAAGTGTTGCCAACAAACCCACAGACAACCAGCAACCTCAGCCTCAGGATTCTCAAGAAAATCTATGTTTTGGGAGGTGTAGCCACTAGAATGATCTGACAAGCTCTGACAGGCTTTCCTGTATCATATACAAACATATTGGAAAAGCAGGAAAATCTTAAGCAAGTGATTCACGTGGATCAATGTCTTTACAAGGCAAAGTATCCATCCTAGTTCTGAAGGCTTGGAGGTGAGCACATTAGCTCTTCTTTTTACCCAGCTTTCGTGTCTCCCAAGATGGGAACAGAACTGAAGAGCGATGGTTGCTACTAAGACTTGCAGTTCTTGCTCAGCACCAACCCTTCCCTTTAGCTTAAAAAAATTAGATCATATCGCTTTGGAGATTTGCCAGATCTTTCCAAAGGAAAGGCTTGAAGTTGTTTTGTTCTTCCTTCGCTGTGTTCCAGAGTAACATTAGTCAGTTTTGAGACTCTGAGCATGTAGACACACGTTCTTTTTTGGGAATCATTTTTGACTTGAACGTGAACCTTGTTTTGTTAGATGAAGACTGGTATGTTATCAGAGGAACAAAGCTCTCCTTGGTTTCATTACTAGGAAGAAATTGATGGAAGGCTTTTATTTTCTGTCCATTGTTATTGATCCGCCAGCATACTGGTACCTCCATACATGCCCTGTGAACTGAGGCACAGGAATTAAATGACTCCTGTAATTCTGCAGTGCTTTTAGTCAGGTTTCACTGTCAAGGCCATAATTATGTCACAGCATTTAAAGAATTAACTCATTTGCTGTTTAAAGAGGAGGCTGTGCTAGGTCATAAAGATAGGCTGGGTGTTTTAGCCCACAGAAAAAGAAGATGAGGATATCTCATGTCTAAACTTTATCATTCAGAGTATAAATCACAGTAAAAAATGTACTTGCTTACTGATATTGTGTAGAATATTGGTTTATTCTGTAACTGCTGGAAGCTTAAAGCAAATGTATTTGCTAAGCTTTTGATGACTTGCTTCTTTTCTCTGTGTCTCTACCACGAAATATATTAAATATTATTGTGCCAAAACCATAGCCTTATTCATAATTAATTGACCTTACACAAAGTGCTTTAGTGGAATGAGTTAGAGGGTTTGTTCAAAATTCTGGCACCTCTGTGTATCTTTAAAAATAACTCCTAGGAAGATGGTGTTTTTTTCCTTACTGTACCAATTGTTTGATCAGTGATCTGATGGATGAGCTTTTAAGTACTGGCTTGACTGTCTTCTGAGTATATCTGCCAGATAAGTAAAGTAAGAAACAAATTTGTGATTTCTACAAGGGCGAAAAAGAATACCAGAAAACAGGTGTGCTTTCCTATTCCTTTGTTATTCATTTATGTAAGAAAAAACAGCCTCTCTCTGATAATATAGAAGCAAAATCCATGTTTACATGGGAATTACTGCTTTCACTGTATTTGATTTACTTACCAATATAAAGAAGCTTTGTGTGTTCCAAGATGCTTATGTGCATTATTATTGTGTTGTATGCATCTTTAAAAATTGCAAAGTAGGAAATCAGGATATTAGCTAGACTGTAGTCACATTTTCCTCTACACTTAAGTGTGGCTAAATCCTGTCCTCCCACTCAATGCCACTGGAGGCACTTGTACAGCTGTCCTACAAGCACTGGTTTCGATTTGTTTTGATGATGAAAATGTTAGGGAACCATGGGATTTGCCTCATATGACATGGCATGATTGGTTCTCAAGTAAAATGCCATCAACGTTGCCAGTTGCAAAGTGAAATTGTCACTCATGCCTAGGCATTGGGTTATTTTGCACAGCCCTGTTGGTTAGTTTGATAAAACTTGCAGAAGATATAAATGTATTTTAAGTGTTATAGTGTCATACATGGTATTTTGCAAATATATGGTACTGTAAGAACTCATTATCAACTGTAAAAACACTAGGCTGCAGTAAAAAGCTCTTGGAAGAATTACAGGCTTCCACTAGGCAATTAAAATTCCTCCTGAGTAAGGAAACAATACACAAACCATATTCTTCTGAGGAGAAATAGTCCATGATAGTTTTCTGGTGATTTTAAATACTGTTAGTAAGTCTTTTATTGCTAAGATTGCAGGGAGGAAAGTGTAGTTACATAGGCATAAGGCATTGCAAGGCGTAATCTTGTCAGCATAAACATATTATTATAGAACCGAATTTTAGATCCAAAGTAGCAGCTGTAGGAACAACAGCAGTTGGGGAGCAGTTAAATGGTGGGTGGTGGTATAATAGAAGATTCTTGTGAAATGTTTGTCCATTTCTGCAACACAGTTAAACAGAAAGTGGGTCCCTCAATAATAGATGACATTGATCAATCAAAACTAACTTTTAAAAAGAGGTAAAATGAAGATCCAAGGAGCTTCACATAAAATAATAATTCAGTTGGCATAGAATGCAATTTACACACTTAGATAAAAATGTCCATCAAAGAAAGTAATTAAAAAAAAAATAACATGGTTTTGTAACAGAGGAAATACACAGATAGAGAATTGTGTCTTATACTAGGAGAGCCCTGATCATTCAGAATTTTATCAGAGAGCTGCGGGAATGATGAATACGTTCTGCAGGTGAGTGGTGTTTTTCCTGTTTTTCATGTTTTAATGTATAGAAGCAAATATTGCAGCAATACTACAGGACCTGTAAAGGAAGCCAAAAAAAGGTCTAATCATTTGCTAAACTTGTATTCTCCTGCAGGTCATTATGCTTGCACTGGATGACAGAGTAGTTCTCATCTCTGATGTCTGAGGTTTGAAATTATGTTTAGGCTGCAGAGTTCAGTAAGGTCCCCAATGTATGTGAGTACCCCCTGTGCTGAGTACAACACATTTTGTGATTTTTGTAAGTTGCCAATGTCAATTATCTGAATCACATGATGAGTGAGATGAACTACTGGGTTTCCATTTGTTTAAGCTAGGCTACAGTTTCGGCCTTTAAAAATACTTCTATTTCTATACCCAGAGAAGAGCAAATGTGGGGCTAGATAGGGAAGATGGAAATGATCTCTGAAAAGCTGTAGAACAGCCTTCATAGTCAACTGCAGGACTAGGACCACCCCATACCCTTGGATAGTCAAAAGGAAACATTTGTGCCCTTGCTTAGAGGGATGATAAAATGACACATGTCAAAAATAACACAGTTACCAAAAGTAATGATTTGGATTTTGCTGAAGGTTAATAAGTTTTCAGGGAATGTGCTGGCTCCTTTGACAAGCCAGATAAACAGGCATCATGTCAATGCGTGAGTGCATTTCTGGAACACGGAATGTGCTGACACTACTTCAACATAAATGCTCTAATTGAAATACTTCATGGTGACCCTTTTAATGCCATATTTTTTTGGCATTATTATGGCTATTTCAGTCCTATGCTCTTTCATACAATGCCCAGACTGCTCCACTGAGCACAGGGATCATTGGCTGGAGGTTTAAGGGAGGGGTTTAGGATGCAATAAGCACATGACTGGAAATGCAGTGCCGCATTCTGCACAGTGATAAAATAGCTGAGCTATTCTGTTATATGCCAGCTGATTATCTGGTCTTGATTTTTAGCCAGGAACTAACTGGTCCTTAGTTAGAAGCTAAAGTGTATCTGTATAAGATAGGAGGTCTGCTAATGTGATACGATTTAATTTATGTTGTGTGTTTATTACTACCAAAGAAATGTCAATTTCTCAGTCATGCAAAGCCCTGATTGTGCCATTTTAATGTCTTGATACTTCTGGTTTATAGATCTAAAACATGAAAATGTGAAAATAACGGTTACATTTTAATTACATTGACATTAGTGTTAAAATGGAGAATGATAACAAGCATTGGGGTGTAATTTTTAGTGACCAGATTAATAGCAGCTATTAATTTAAACAGATTTTTGGCAGTCAAATATAAAGGAGATATTTTTTATTTTTTTTATTGTCTACTTTTCTAGTTTTTAGACATAAACTTTTAATGACTTGCATAAAGAAATTCTTCATTGTTGTTCCATGAATAAAACGTTTCAAAGCGCCTAAATCATGGGGGCTTTTAAGTGCTATCCAAGATCAAATAGATTCAGTGGGATTCAGCATTAAAAAGGATTTACCTGCCTAAGATTTGGCAGTGGGAATACCCATCTGCGCTATGAAATCTTACATAATTCCCAGGAAATATGTCAAGCAATGGGATTATCTGCATCAGCTTGCTTAGACGCCTGTCATGTTCTTTGCTCATTGGAAGAGCCTGTTTAATTCTATTTCTTGAGCCCCACACAGTAGCCCTAAGAAAGTCTAGTCTCCTAAAGAGACTTCTAAAACTGGAATTGTGCAAAATACCTTTCCCTTTTACGCTTCTCCTGTTGCTATTAAGAACCCTGTTATTCATTCCTTCTTTACGTTTCTAAATTTTGGACAATATTTTCAACACTTTAAAATCTGTTCAAAATAGGCAGATGTATTAATTAAATGCGATATTGCTCCAAGCGGATGGTCATAGCTGGCTGAACAGTGCTTACAAATTGCAGAACATGGGTCCTTAAGGTTTTATTCTAGAAGTTTAGCCATGGATTCAAATGATTCATGTCTCCTGTGATCTGTTGGAAGAGGTCCCTAATACTTCACTTATTTCACAGACATATTTTATTTGATACTTGGTGATTCTTCTAAATTATTAGATTTACCTATTTGCATGGTCTTTCATCTGCACTGCAGTAAACAGACGGTATGCATGGACTAACCACCTGCCTATTAGTGGAAAGATACTGTTTTAAAATCAGAAGCAAAAGCAGGAGAGAGTGTAATTTGGAAAGACTGATTCCTGGAACAGACTAAATGAGCTACCTTTACAGCAGTGGCTTCTAATAGAAAGTTTATGGTAGGCAAAAGCAAAAGATACAAAGTAGCTGTCAATTTATATTGTGGTTATTAAAAGCTTACTGTTTCAGTCTAATTGCTGTGCAAGAGAGAACTCCAACCCTTTTGTGAGCATTTTTTGACATTTTAAATTGCACAATATTGCAGGGTTGGTTTTTTTAAAAACAGAGAATAGCGTAGTGGGAAGCACCCATCATCTGAATTAATACACCAATTATAAACTGTGTTGCAAATAAACAACTTGATCATTTCGTTTCTGTGCCTTATGCTGAAAGTTGAAGTGTCTCGTTAAAACAAGAGCTGAATTCTCATTCCATATTTTCGCTGTCCCTGTACCGATGATGAGAAAGTTCAGCAATAGAGCTGGCAACTACAGGCTCCTCCATGGGCAACTGTGTGCTCTGAATGAAACATTAAACAGGGCTCTTGACACACTGAAATGTTTCAACAGCTTCATTGCTAATTATTATCTGCAAGAGAATTAATTTTGCTCTTCAAAGGAGCAGTGACTTCTCAGGAGTTAGAGAGAGATACTCATCTGACAGTTTGATTATTTGCGACTTAAAAAATAAGTGTTCTTTCTCAAAGTGTAGTCAAATGTGCCTGTGAGGACAGTTACTTTATGTAGTAGTAGTAATCATAACGCCCAAACATATATATCAAGTGACAATCAAACCTAGAAAAAAGTGACTGTTTCAAACAGTTTGCAAAATGACTGCAACATGAGATAGCTGTGTATGCATATGTATTAATTGGTGACAGAGCAAAATAAATGAAAATAGCCCTTCTCCATCCACAAGATTAGCCATTAGGGTTTCAGATAAGATGAAAATGAGCTTCTATAATTGGTAAGTTTCAAGCACAGAGTTGAAATTAAATAATGCAGCAATGTTTAATGTGTTGAAGTAGAACTGACCTGATCAAAGAAGCCACCTTTTTACTCTTTCACTCTAATCTCCATACACTAATATATGATGAGGATCCCCCAGCTAGAAAATGGCTTGCCAGAAAAGGACCTGGGGGTCCTGGTATACACCAAGCTGCAGATGAACCAGCAGTGTGCCCTTCCCTCAGAGAAGGATGATGTCATCTTAGACTGCATTAGGAGGAGCAAGATGAGGGAGGTGATCCTCACCCTTTACTCAGTGCTGGTAAGGCCATACCTGGAGTTCTGTCCACTTCTGGGCTCCTCAGAGCAAGAGGTATGGACATGCTGGAGAGAGTCCTACAAAGGGCCACTAAGGTGATGCAGGGATTGAAGCATTTTCTCCTGTGATGAAAGGCTGAGAGAGCTGGGGCTGTTCAGCCTTGAGATGAGAAGGCTCAGGGAAGTCTTACCAAAGTGTATATATACTTGAAGAGAAGATGCAAAAAGGACAGAGCTAGGCTGTGCCTGGTGACATGGCCAATGGCAATGGGCACAAAAATGAAAAACAGGAGGCTCTGAACGTCAGGAAACACTTCTTTGATGTGAGGGTGACTGAGCAGTGGCCCAGGTTGCCCTGGGAGGTTGTGGAGTCTCCATCCTTGGAGATACTCAAAAGCCATTTGGACACAGTCCTGGGCAGCCTGCTGTAGGTGACCCTGCTTGAGCAGGGGGGTTGGACCAAGTAACTTCCAGAGGTGCCTTTCAACCTCAGCCATTCTGTGATTCTGTGATGTCTGTTCCCGTTATAGTCAATTGCATACTGTAATTCTGGCTGTATGAAGAAAAATATAAGAATATTATATATGCCTAAAGAGTGCAAACACTTCATCATTCACATGTCCTTTTACACAACAGTTATATGTTATTGTTATATATGTAATTATATATAAAACTAAAAAAACTGAATTAAAAATATACTTAAATATTTTGGAAGCAAAGCTATAAATATGAAAGTGTATATAGTAAAACTGTGAAAAATGTCTTTAAAGGAAATATACAAAAGGCATTCAAATACTAGTAATTATTAGTCTTGGTCCTGAAAATAACACTAGAAGATAAAAAAATTAGTAACTAGGCTTGTTCATCCGGTGTATTATTTTTCTGCACACTACCAGTAAGCCAATTGGCTCTTCCTCACACACAAGTGTCTTCTCTTGCACATGTAGGTCATAGTTTTAAAATTAGTTGTTACTGGAAAGGAAGTCTGAACTTCAGACAATGGTGGCAAAACATCCAAACTGCGGCAGTTCTTCCAAGGTGAACTGCAGAATAGATTTTAGAATCCTTTAGAAAGAACAAGAGCAAAAAACCCAAAAAAATCTTTTCCTCTTTCACAGTTATGAAAAAATTAGCAAAGAATGGTGGTTCCCCTTTGGTAGCTGTCCTGCTACTAGTCCTCATAACTCTCTACTAGTACAGAAATCATTAATACTTTTTAGAATATCTATAACTGGACATGGCATATAGGTACAGTATGTATATTTGTTACTGTTCCACTTACAATCTGAAATGCCATTTATAAGTCAGAAATACTTGATTCACGTGACATAATTTGTGATCCTTCCTGTAAAACAGAGTTTCTTTTTTCCTCTTAGCAGTCTTGGTAGTGAGAAGAGTCAAAGTTTTAGCTAAGTTGATATCTTACTAGACCTGCTTTAGCTAGGTCAGAGCTATGAGAACAACAAGCATTGGCATTACGTCATCATCTTCACAAAGTACAAGGAAGTAGTAAAAAGCAATTCGGTCATTCCAGTGTCTTTCGCAACTACATCCAGAAAGGTGTCACTTTGGTACTGCGCCAGGCACAGTGAAGAACAAGGTTTGAAGTCTATGAATAACTTCACTTACTATATAATTAATGCAAGCCTATTTCTCAGAAATTGCTTAAGAATTTCTCTAACGCATTAACCATTTACCATCCATTATTTACAGAAATGCTGTCTTCTGTCTTCATATTTCTTTAAAAAAATATCTTATGTAGTTTTACTTTTTATCTGGATGCTTAAAGCTTTCCAGCTTTTCAGTACTCCCTTTACTGTAGTCTCTTTACACCTATTCAGCTTTACTGTGCTCCATCAGCTTTATGAAACTATTTTATTCCTAAAATGCTTTTCATCTTCTCTACTCTGTGAACAGTAAAGCAAATAAAGTGAAGAGCTAACCTGCTTTTCATTACTCCCACTTTCCAGTTCCAATTGGCTTGACATTTTTCTCCAGTATCTTTTCATGTCAATTATGCATGCAGTGAGAAACCTTCTGGTAGTTGTAATATTACACAAGAGTCAGCATTCACCATTTCTTGTGCCTTTCTGTTGAGCATACAACTAATTTCTAGTTACTTTTTTTTTGTCTAATAAATATTAACCTTCTCAACTTGTATGTTTCAAAGCTTTCAATTAGCAGGATCACCTGTACTATTATTTGTGGAAGTCTCTCATGATTTTTTGCCAGTTCTAGTCTTTCCAGTGAGTACTCCATTTTCTAAGGTCATTTCTGATACAGTATTGGTACGAGTCAAAATAATATAGACCTAAACTAGACATTCTGTAATTCTTTCACAGCAGGTCTCTCTAGACTCAGAAAGGTGTTTCATAGTGTCGTGGTTTAAGCTCAGCCATAAATTAGAAAACCACGTAGCCTGCTCGTTCCCCACACCCCCACACCCCCGCCTTTCCTCACAGCTTCCAGAGGGATGGGGAGGAGAATCGAAAGAATACAACTCCCACAGGTTGAGATAAGAACAGTCCAGTAGCTAAGGTATAACACAAACCACTGCTGCTGCCACCAATAATAACAATGATAAGGGAAATAACAAGGGAAGAGAATACA